>APFE030100064.1:91680-118402 GCA_000404065.3 Pinus taeda
TAATAAGATTAAAATATGAACATTATTAAATTAATTTTGACCTGGGTCCTTTAGTCAGATTTAGCCGGTAAATTAGCCGTTGGAATCTCTGGTCAGACTATTTAACATGCTACGCTGGATCTGTTTCTTGAACTTGTCTTGACGATGAACCACACTGGTTGGTTCGAAACGCGTCGACAAATGTTTGTCTGCATGTGATTTATGCCGAAGCTACTCTTTCAATAATAACAATTGTTATTGGTATTATAAATCTTAAAAATAATAACAATTGAGATGTTATTGGTATTATAAATCTTAAATCAATGGTGGTACATGCTTATATCATAAATTTTATTAGTTATTTCACCAAATGGCCTAAAGCTATAGTTCCAAAGTAAGCTAACACAAAATTCTTACAATTTTTGGAAGAAAATATTTTAGCAAGATTTAGTGTTTCGGACAAAAATATTCTAGATAATGGATTAATATTTATTGGTTCAAAGTTCACAATTTCTTTTAATAATTTTGGAATATTAACGAGTTAATGTTCTAATTCTTATTCATAAGGGAATGGATTATCTAAATCAACAAGTATGTATGTGATACAAATCTTAAAGAAAATAATCTCTAAAAATCAAAGGAATTGGCATAAAAAATTGTTGAATGCTTTATGGGCCAATCGAAACTCGCCAAAAGGTAGCAGATGTCAATTTGCATTTTGTTTAGTATATGGAAAAGATGGATGATTACCTTTACATCTAGACCTCAATGAATTGGCTATAGAAATTAAAATTCAAGACAAATAAGAGATTACATCGATGCAAACATGACAATAACAATTGACCGAATTAGAAGAACAAAGGGAATAGGAATTTAGGAATATTTAGAAAAGAAAATGAAGAGTAACCAGACACTTCAATAGGGGAGCTACAGATAAAGCTTCCTCCAAATTCCAAAAAGATTTTTTATGGAATAAAGGAAAATAAAAACCATCAAAGCATACTAAATTTGATGTTTTATGGATATGACCATATTAAATAGAAAATATCAATGACTTTGATTGATAAATCCTCAAAGGAATGAATAGTCAACTCTTGAAGTTGCTAGTAAATGGGAAACACCTTATGCACTTTTTATGCCTAAGTTAATCAACACTCTATGCATCATAAAGGTGTAACATTTGTACATAATTCAAGTATTTCACATTTAATTCAGTCATATAAATATGAAAAGGATTTCGACTCCATGCCCAATGGATTCAAGGCATTTTACGTTCTTAGTAACCCATAGCAGGTCACTATCCTAAAATTGGAGCAAATATGTTAACCTATTTTCATGTATTACCCCAACCAGGCCTAGCATACAATCATTCTTCATCAATCTTTCAAACTACCTACACTTTTTTTTTCTCTTTAAGAAAAAAAATCATACTTAGTTTCAAACCTTTTGTGGAAACTTTTCACCCAAACAATAACTTTGCACTTTGCATTTTTTCTGCTTGGCACCTCCGAATACATATGTTTATGAGTTACCCTTAATATAACTAGCTATTTTTTTCTTACTTTGAAAAAAAGATTCCATAACATTTTCTTTGTACAACTATATCCCCCTACGTTCAAGTCTTTTCACTTCGCATCCTTCCCCACATCCCATTTTTATGCAATCCTATTTCTCCACACATATGAACATTTTGCACTATAATATCATTTACTCTTATAAAAGAGATATCTCCACTTACAAGCCATACTTAGTGCAATTCATGAAAATACCCATTTTTATCCTTTTGAGGCTAATTCAAATCTTGTTTAAGAAACCTTGATTCTCAAGGTAAAAGATGGTGATATGGAATTATGTAAATCAATTATTCCATAATTCAGTGAAAGATGTACCTTGGATTATTAACTCCAAATTATCATTCCCACATGTCCCAATGGAGGTATTAAATGCAATTTGTTAACACAGGAAAATCATACACTTGCTAGTACAATCCATAAGACATTAAAAGTGTCCAATAAAATGCATAGGTGGGAAATTTTCCAGCTAAATACATTACAAATGTTCAAAAATCAAGGTTCTCCTATGTTCCAAAGTTTATAAAGGAAATTAATCTAGTCTGCACATATATTTCTTCAATAAATGCGTGCGCACGTCACATCACCAAAAAAACTGCATGGTTGCAGAAAAGATGACTCAGCAGTCTGGGACAACTCCACACGCTTGGAGCCGATTTCTTGACATGAGGTCGGACTAGTACAACCGAATTCAAGTCGCCTTGGATAAGTGTAACCCTCGATGGAATCATCTTGTCCTAATCATGTGCCTTTATCATACATGTACCAAGAGAGGGAAGAGGGATTAAAAAAAACTCTATATAAGCAGGCCATGGGAGAGGCAAAAAGAAAAAACATTGTTATGCTACCCAAATTGCTTGTAGACAAACCACCATTTCATTGTTGAACCAAGGAAGTGAAGAGCACTAGTATGTTGGCCAAATTTCTTCTAAGCAACCCAACATCTTAGTTAGTGAAGAACATTCCACCCTTTAGAAAGTCTTCACACTTATTTGAGAGAGAGGAGAAACTTGCAAAGAGATTGAGGAAAAGAAACATCCTTGCTGAGGATTATTGAGCTTCCTAGCTCAAGGAATTCTCTTCAAGTGCTCTAGTATTCTGATTGTATTCAACCTTTACCACCAACAATCAATAAAGGGAAATTTCCCATATATTATTGGCGTGTTTGCTCCATTTGAGCATTGTTATGTTCATGCACCTCTTTGTTTAAGTCTATGTTTTTTGTATGCATTGTATCCATTGTTTACAATGTTGTGTTTATGTAAGTTTGTCCACTAACAAAAACAAATTTGAATTTGATCCTTTGCAGATAACAATCCACTTCTAAGGGGGTGTTTTTTGATACACTTCTGCTCTAAAAACACTACAACAGGAATGAAAACTCCACTAATCTCTTTTCATTAATCTAGAGATTGTTTGTAGGACCTCCTCTCTGCACAAACATCCTTCAAGGTGCTCCTCACACCCCTGGAATTTTTATAGTCCCCCTAGACCTGTTCTGAGCCCGTGGAAGTGAATAATTTTCTCGCCCGCGTGCTTTATTCTTTGATAGATGCAAAGAATGCATCTGTTTCTATAGAACACGCGTGGTAGATAGAAAAAAAAATCCTTGTATTTTTTAGTTTTCTCAAGTGATTGCTAGCCCCTAGTGAATTGCCTTCACCTCTTCATTATGTATTTACTATTCAGTACCCCTGGTTGCTTGAATGAACCCCAGTTCATCAAGCAAGTATATTTTTTATTGTTTTATTTTTTCGTTTTAGTTGCAAACAAATACCCACATAGCTTAATTAGGGAGAAAAGTAAGTGGCCATAATCCACATATGTTTTCAACCTATTCCACTTAATTTTTTGCAAATCACATTAGCTTAATTAGTAAAATAAAGTAAGTGGTCATTATCCACACATCTTATTACTAACTAAAGCACAATTTTTTTGGGACTAGGAGCAAATGTTAGTAAAGAAAGTGAGTTATCCCTGCTTCCTTGTGTCTCCTAGATGAACCTGGGCTTGTACATGAAAACCTTCTTGAAAGTATTTGAATTTACATCTCCCTCATTAAGCTCCACATAGTTTAGTTGGAAAGAGTAAGTGGCCCATAATCCACAAACAAATTTATTTTTCCATCCAAGGAACAACCAACACCTAGCGTAATTAAAGGTATATTGAAAAGGATCATCTCATATCCAAACCTTATCACACATGTATGTTCACATTGCCTCACACACTAAGCCTCCATACACTTTGTACTAAAAGACCATCCATTTTTGGATGTTTGGTTACTTAGTCTATTTTGGCTTAACAAGTCACCCCATAAGTGAAATAAGCCTCTTTAAAAACAACTATAACTTAAACAAATTAGGGCCACAATATTTTTTAGTTCAAGTTAGAGCCATTAGGGATAGGCATCCCACAAGCTGCCATGGTCATCAATTTTCTCGCTTGCGTGCTTTCTTCTTTGATAGATGCGAAGCGTGCATCTGTTTATATAGAACACGGCTGGTAGAAAAAAAAAAAAAGCCTTTTAATTTTCAGTTTTCTCAAGTGATTGGTAGCCCCTAGTGAATTTCCTTCACCTCTTCATTCTGTATTTACTATTCAGTACCCCTGGTTGCTTGAATGAACCCTAGTTCATTAAGAAAGTAGATTTTTTATTGTTTTATTTTTTTTGTTTTAGTTGCAAACAAATACCCACATAGCTTAATTAGCAAGAAAAGTAAGTGGCCATAATCCACATATGTTTTCAACCTATTCCACTTAATTTTTTGCAAATCACATTAGCTTAATTAGTAAATAAAGTAAGTGGCCATTATCCACGCATTAACTAAAGCACAATTTTTTTGGGACTAGGAGCAAATGTTAGTAAAGAAAGTGAGTTATCCCTGCTTCCCTTGCGTCTCCTAGACGAACCTAGGCTTGTACATGAAAACCTTCTTGACAGTAATTGAATTTCCATCTCCTTCATTAAGCTCCACATAGTTTAATTGGAAAGAGTAAGTGGCTCATAATCCACAAACAAATTTATTTTTCCATCCAAGGAACAACCAACACCTAGCGTAATTAAAGGTATATTGAAAAGGATCATCTCATATCCAAATCTTATCACACTTGTATGTTCACATTGCATCACACACTAAGCCTCCATACACTGTGTACTCAAAGACCATCCATTTTTGGATGTTCGGTTACTTATTCTATTTTGGCTTAACAAGTCACCCCATAAGTGAAATAAGCCTCTTTAAAAACAACTATAACTTGAACAAATTGGGGCCACAATTTTTTTTAGTTCAAGTTAGGACCATTGGGGGTAGGCATCCCACAAGCTGCCATGGTCATGACTCACAATTGAAACATAGTTATTGACTTTCTCAAGAGCTTACAAATCCTTCAACAATTCCACAAAAAAGAAAAATCAAGCATGATAAAGACCTGATTTAGAGGGGGTTCGGCTTAGGCCCAGTGCGTGTGGTACTCTTTGGGGCTACTTGACCCATCTAGTGCTCGGTACTGGTAACCGATTACCAAGAAGCTAAATAATCAAATTATCACATGGAACAAAGGTACATACTAACCAAAACTAGGGTATCCATCCCTATAGGTGACAATGCAATCAACACTCGATCGTCATTACCATTACCTTGGTTGATTCCTCAGTTGCTGGAAGGCGTCACCAGTTCTTTCCAGATATTGCCCCAGGACCCATCAGAGGTTATCTCCACAAGGCCCAGTCACTTTGAGAGTGAGTAGGACAATTATGTCTTCATAAGACTATTTATCATACACAACAAGCAAAAATCCTTTTTTGTTTGCTTGGTCACATAGTTTAATTAAAGGAAAATAAACCATTGATATTTTCGCTTTGCTTTATGTATGTGATCCATTTTGCATTAATTTATATATCTTCTCCCATCACTGAAATCAACATAACACATAATCTAAATCGACACTATAGGGGACCCGACGACTCCCCATCTATCTAGGCATTTCTTAAACCTCCCCCCATTACCAAGAGGTGTACCAGGACTCTCACTGTTTAGGCAGAGGAGACGTCATTCAAACATCATTATTGGATCCTCCTTAATTGATGCAACTTTTCTTGGAACTCCTCCACGACAAGGGACACCCTTCACCACTCCTAAAGGATCCTTGCAAGCTACCTCCTTTGGGAGTGCACACACTTCTCCTTCGAACAATCACCGAGCTACCCTTCAGGGTAATCCTCCCATGACATCCCCACAGAGGACTCCACTACACATAGCTTTCCAAAATCGATTTGCCATGGAAAAAAATGCACAGATCTCATTTGTAGCTTCACCAAATCTCCCAGATTTAAGAAATCTCACAAATGAGAAAATCAAACATGGCCAAACTGGCTAGCCATGCCCATAAATCTCCCTTCAGATATTCCAAAATTTGAGGGAAAGTAGGGCGAAGACCCAGGGAACCATGCCATGAAATTTTGCCTGTGGTGTTCATCTAACAATATCATAGAAGATACTATTAGATTAAAGTTATTTCAATGCACCCTGATAGGGCATGTTGTAAAGTGGTATATAGACCAACCCTCTACATCTCACAAAACTTTTAGCTCAGTAGCTAAGTCATTCCTTACTTTCTTCCAACTCCCAATCCTCCATGATTATGGGTTCGAGCTTCTAACCAATTTCAAGAAAATGTAGGCTACGCACATCTTGGACCACATCCATGAGTGGAGGAAACACCATAGCTTGTGGAAAATTGATTTTGATGACAAAGTCCTCTTGGACATTTTCTTGATATCCCTCACCTCCGAAATCTCAAAATGCCTACCTAAAACATTCCTGCAAACTAAGGAAGAAGCCATAAGTAAAGCTCAGCAACTATAGCTGATCTACAACCAGTCAGAGTACATTTACCATGTACTCCCAAACACCCCATGCGTGCAATCTTATTGAGAAGTAGCAGGTGCATCTAATACTGTTGATGGATTAATTGGGGCCCTATCCCAAAGACATCACAATAGTAGAAACCAATACCCTGCGTATCCAATGAATGGACCATCTTGCAATGGTGCTCCACCGTTACAAAATACTAGGTATTATAATGGTCAACCTGTACCTATGCAAAATATAGGCAATAAGGTTAACCAGTACCAGCCCCCTCAAGGAGGCTCGTATCATCCCCCACAAGGAAATCAATACTCCTCTTGGAGTACGGAGAAAACTTATTCTCCTCCAAGCAAATATGTTAACCAGGGACAAGAGAAGCAATATTCTCCTTTCCCAACTCCGCAACAGAACAACCTGCCAAAGCAATACAATGCATGGGTAAATCTAGTGCAACCATCTCTCACTTCATCGCATAAATAAGAAGAACAACCAAATTTGGTTAATTCTTCTAGTGGTGCTAGGAAAAAACTGAAAAGTAAGCTAAAGGGAGAACTTGAGTAGGGAGGAAAAAACCATCAATAACCCCAAGGGCACCAGGAAGGGACAACCCCAACCGGAACCAAAACCAGGGTACGACCAATAACAACTCCCAGAAAGGGGGCAAGAACACTAGTCTTCGGACTAATCATGCATGCGCCATCTGTGGGGAATATGGCCGTTATACCCATCACTGTCCCCATCTTCCTGAGTTAAAAAGTATACAAGATAGTAGGGGGCAAAGCTGCTAACTAATTGCAGTCATGCAGGAACCCTTTCCCCATTAGAGAATTGTTAACACCCAACAACAAGACCCATCTACAGGGAACCTCAACAAAACTCCTAACCATGATATCTTCATGATAGGAGAGGACATCCTCCTGTAAATGAGAAATCATACTTACGAGGCTCCCCTAGAGCCCAGTCCATCCACTTTGGCTAAAGCTATACCTACGGGACCATTGACCATTATGCGACCTCCCATAGATGTCATTCCTAAAATGGTTAAATGACCTTTACGTCATGCAGGGCCAAATTCAAGAGTTTCCCATAGTTACAACATAGTAGATGACTTGGCTTAGCCACTGTCAGCTATGTCAGTGCTTGAAGTTATGAAGACATACCCAACCCAGCGGAAAACCCTACTTTCCACTTTAGGTCCAATCGACCCATCCAATTCCCGCCTCATGGTGTTTGACTTGGACAAAGCTACTCCTTAGCTATCCTCAACCATCGCTTTCCAAATCCCAGTCTCAGTCTAGAATATCAATATCCATTGTTGCATTGTCGATTAAGGGGCTTCCACATGCATTATGTCCAAATCCATTTGGTAAAAATTATGATCCCCTAAACTTAAGCCTTTTGACATAACGCTTAGAGCATATGATGGGTGCCCCTTGGCCCCTGTAGGCCTATACCCTAGCGTTCCAGTTAAGTTAGCTGGAAAAGCTGTGTTAATATACATTGAAGTACTCGATGCCCAGTTAGATTACAATATCATCCTAGGCTGATGCTATATATATGAAAGGTTCGCAGTTACCTCATCGATGTTTAGAATCATGATGTTCCCCCATGAGGGAAAGGTCATTACCATTGATCAACTCACATAATACGAGAAGACAACTTCACCCACACCATAGGGCGTGTTGCCCTTAGTAACCCAAGAAGTGGTCACTACTTACACTGAGCTCAGTCTAGGCTAGTTTAAGCCATCGAGTCTCCTAGGAACATTCCTAGGAGACCCTCTGGTAATATAAGAGGTTGTCCCAAGTATTGGAGCCCCAGTTTGCATAATGACTTCATCAAACACTACCCAAACATCAAAAATAGTTCCAGAAACCTCAACACCGGCAACTGAAGAAGTCATGTCTTTACCTCTTGCAATCACATAAACCCCTTTCTTATGCCCCCCACCTAGGTTGGTCTCACACCAAGCCATGAAAACCCTCACATTGCCAAATATGACTCTTGCAATACCAGTTTGGTACCTAATCCCCATGACTATGTCAGCTTAGTCAGGACACATGCAGGAAGGGAACTTCACTATACCTCCATTTTAGAGGAGCACTCATACTCAAAATTATCTAGCACCTACCACAATTGGAGTTGCTAGAAAAGAAAAACAAAACAGTAAAAAAGGAGAAACTTCAAACTCCTCCAAGCCCATGAAACGCTGCACATTATGTGAGTATTTCAGGCACCCAACTCATATATGTCCCAAAATAGATGAACTAAAATAAATATTGAATGCTTCCAACACATTGGTAGCCTCAGTTGCACCAAAAGGAGCGAAATTCGGACCCTTACATAACAAGTAAGTAAGCACCAACCATGATAAACATGGGAATTATAGTCACCATTGTCCAAATATCCCTGAACTACAAAAGACACTAAAAGGTCTCTTCGAAACCATGAGCAATGAATCCCTAGCACCAACCTCGTCTCCACAGAACACAAAATGCCAAAACATCTTCTACATATAGGAAGAGGAATCATCCAACTCCACACCCACCTACAACATGCGAGGATGGAATGAGACATATTTTCACCCCTCCTCTTTACCTTGTGCTATATGTGATGACCCCACCCATTCGGTAGACTACTGCCCGAAATTTTGGACAATCTACTAAGTCCAACGCAACACTCTGGAGGACCCAAGAAAGAGGTCTATGTAGCAATACCACATATATACAATATGTGGGTAGAACCATCATAAAATGAGGTTCTCTCACCTCCATCAATTCTTCAAAATTGCAAATTTCATATGTAACTTTGTAAAAGAAAATCCAGACTTACTGGACTCATATATGGAATCCACAGAACCCACCCCACCACTCAGGGAAGAAGGACCCCTAGATGTTCTGTGTATGTTCGAGAAGAAAAGACAGATATGCCCCCACAATTTCACCTCCCATCACCATCACCAGGCTAGACCATGCCCAAAAAGATAAAAAACACCTGGTAAAGAAAGTCTCCCATTACATGTGCATTATGCAACAAACCTAATCATTTGATCAATAAATGCCGTGAACTGAGATGATTCAATGATATCTTTTCTTAGTATCCCAAATCCCCTATAATTGCCTCTCAAACCAAGAAAAATTAACATGGTATTGTTGTCATATATGATTTCAATTCCACCATACAAGGAATTGTCAGTACCTCACACAATTCCGCGTAGCAAGAGCAACATTAAAATAAACCAACACAAATAGGCCACACAAGAACAAAACCTTGCCTCAGAGATGGATACCTCCATAGGATGTCCTATCTCACAATAACCAGACCTTGCCCTAGAGATGAATACCTCCACAATATATCGAGTCATACAATAACCATGAGGCATCAGCATCCCTTAACATGAGTAGCGTCGCCTCTCATACAATCTATTTGGTTAGCACTAAACTAATTTAGAGAAACCATGTGCATGGTACGATAGAGGTTCGAAATCCTTTGGAAGGACCCATACATAATAAAACATTGCCTCCGAAAGGGGGCACACATACTATCAGAGTTCAATGAGACTTGCCTAGAAAACCCCATCAATAGTCTCTACCTCAAAAAAGTTCACCCATAGAATTTTAGAGTAAGCATGTATGTAAAATGACGTGTTTTTTATGATTATCTCCTCATCATAGATGTTTTCTAAAAGTCATCCTCTCCTCTTATATAAATAGATGGATCTTCTGCTAGCTTATCACCATTGGTTTGTTGACGGTGCATCTCGATGGTCAAAAAATCTCACCGCCATAGCATGGGCAATATACTCTCTTGATCGAGCACCTTGTCTCTTCAATGGCTATGTATCAGGTCAGCCACCAATAATCAACCAGAATATGATGTTGTCATAGGCCTCCTAGCTAATGCCCAACACCTAGGCATCTATCGCTTGCATGTATTCCTTGATTCCCAGTTCATCATGTCACAGTTGAATAGGGCAGTTCAAGTCTATTATTCATTCCCTTTTCGCAAGTATCTTCATGCACAAAGGTTAGCTAGACATTTTGATCAAATCACATTTACACATATACCTAGAGAGAAAAATCATGTAGTTGATCGCATCACTAATCAAATCCTATAATGGCATACATCACACATATATAACAATCAAGATATGTGAAAACATCAAACAATATACTTCTACTAACATAAGCACAGAAATACACCAACAAGTATGGACACACATATCACACCATGAGAGCTTCCAAAAAATGCCTCTTATATACATCATAAAATAGATATAGGTACAAAAATCACTCACCCAAGATTAGGAATGATAAGTCATAAAACAATACAGGGGAACATCCTCATAAAAAGGGTGCTTACCTTGTTACATACATCATCTCAACCCAAAACAAAAATACATAACCAACCTCCCTAAGGCTCTGGTGGTGCCATCTATGCATTAGGATCCAAAATGGGACCAGTTGTAGTCGTCACTAGAGCAATATGGCACAAGGTTGTCCGATGATCCTATTGCTGGGACATTATTGTCTCAACCATAACCTCTGGAAGGTGAGCCCATCCCTCAAGGGGCACACCTTCAATCAAGGTATCCACTCATATCTGCAGGAGTTACGGTACCAATGTAACTCCTCCTCTGCAACATCTTGTCGCGCCTCAGCCTCCTCAGCTCGCGCAACCAAAGGATCTGTAGCCATAGCCCCCTCTCTATAGGGCCCACCAATCTCCATTCGATGCTACTACCTCGATTGATCTCGAAGAGCAACCAGAGGCCTTGGTACCCAAGGTCTCTCAGGAACGAGTGCGTCCCCCGCAACTCCCATGTGTCTGAAGTCATGGCCAACCAAGAAGGCCAAGGGACACCCTCACGTTCCCACATCTGCAAGTAAACAAATCATAGTTTCAATATCATCGTAAAACATAAATACATTAAAAAAATACCTATGTATACAAATGCAAAAATAACAATCATATACTTGATCACCCCTAGGCAGCACCTAGAGGGAGCCCCATCTCTGGATCTCCCTAGAAGTCAGCCCCATGGTACGAATAGTCCAAAATCAATTGAGGGTTTGCCTTGAACCAATGTTGTACCATGTTGGTCCAATACCAACCCACCTCTCCTCCACCCTCCCGAGGCATTGCCCATCCCCAATGGTGCATCAAAGGCTCCTAATGCAGCCCAGCTGGTACTAGAAGTACAAGGTGAAGCATCACCACCCTCTCATAGAGTATGTTGGATAACACCCTCCCATAACCAAAACTCTTCAATGTCAAGTGCTGAACCTAGGTAAGAATTGACACTATCCCCTGCCGTAATAGTTGGGCCTAGTCAAAAAATTCCCCCGCCTAAAGTCATCACTAAACACAGATATGTGGCCCTAAGCATCGATTGGGGCATGCCGACCCCACTAGTTTGACAATCATAGCCAGCGTTGGTCGCTTGGCTAGATCCTCCACTGATGTGATCCTCATGTAGCCACCTGTGATAGGGTCTAGACTACAGTGTTGCTAAGCCCAAACCCTCATATCAACATCACCTCCTGGAAGGGCATACAAAATTACCTCCCCCTGCAGCATCAAATCAGTCACCAAGTATATGTCAACCTCAGCCAGGATTGGGAGGTCTATATGAGGGATGACCATCAATTGGAAATCCACATCCCAACAACTAACAAAATATCACAAGAACCTATCATGGAACCTCATCAATGGGTTATAAAGAAACTTCAGTAATGCCCACTACATAAGCTGCTACCTCGCACCAGCATCCTGCAACACTGCATTCTGTAGAGGAGTCTAGTCTTTCTCTCTCTAGATCAACCTTCCATCAAGGATGCCACAAATCAGAAAGGAGAACCCGAAGGTCCTCACAAAAATAGAAAGGGGGAAAACCTATTTTCCCCCCACCGCGTGCCTCTTTCCTAAACAAGCGCATGATGCACGCGCTTGTTTCCTAAACAGGCGCATGGTGCACACCCCTATTCTTTAAAACATCACAAGATCTACGTGCTTGTGTCCAATATAGGTGTGTGTAGCATGCATTCACCTAAGACATGATGAACCTCGAGTAGGTTTTTTCATGAAATGTCTTAACTCAGACGTGGGCAATGCGCATCTGAGTGTTCAATATACATGTGGTCTTCGTGCATAAACCTAGTTATGCATGAAGACCGTGCAGCCCAAGCTGAGTCGCCCGCATGGTCCTCAAGAATGGACTCACAAATTTGTATAGGGGACCCCTGTATGGCCTACCTAATCTACTAGATTGAAAATTGCACAAGTATGGGCTTAGGCTCCTACCCGTCTCTGACAATGCGAATCCCCAGGTACACAAGCTAACCACAACAACAAGAAACGCTCCAAGAAAGCTCTCTGACCTCCACAAATCAACAATGCAAATGATTGATATTTGGGCCCCATAGCCCTATCTATCGTCCTGTTTGCCATATTTGGGGGGAAATTGCAAAAGCCTAGGATCTACATTAACAAAACCGAAAGAGACACAAGGATCTATCCCACAACATCTTCATCATGGAACCCTCCATTCCCACAAAACACCAAAAATCAATTTTTGACCTACCGCACATGTCAGGTTTTTGTCCAGCTCTCTAAGTCTATAATATTCATTAGATATTTATGTCTTGAATGATGCTTTCACTTTGGGTGTTGGTTGTAGCCATTGCAGGAATATCACACATGGTCAGTTTCAACCACTGCCTCGATAAGTGAAAAAGAGTAGGTATCATTCTCCACTTAGCATGATAGGCTTCCCCCTAATAATATTTACATATCCTGATATCATTTCTCCAAAATGTGCCTTAAGGTCCAACATATTAACCATGTTTATCACCATCTCACACTTGTACATGATAAGAATTCACGTCGGTTGATAGAAACGCCCTAATGGCTCCCTTCATCATTGTCGATCCTTATTCACATAAGGGAGCCATGACCACTCACTTCAGCCTGGGAGACATCTTACATACATATCTGAAATTTTAGCTTCATTATGCGACATTCATTTATGCATTCACCCCATTCTCTTAGACCCCCATACAAATACTAATAGATGCACCTTCACGTCCTACATTTGGCATATTGTTCATTTGCATCACATAGCCCATTTGTACCACCTCACCCACCCATCCAACATGAAGAAAAACCAATGGGGCCCCCACCCTCAATAGATACATTACACCTTCTTATAGGTTACTATCATCACAAGGAACCCATCTATGTGGCTGTACATCCAAACCAAACCATACTCCTTTTGAAAGTGTACAAATATTCTTTTAAAAAAAAGAAAAAAAAAAAGAAAAGAAAAATATCCCATCCATATTTGATTTTTACAATCTAGGGCCCTTGCCTACTTTCAGTCTCTGATCATCTTTGGCCACAACTCATCAGCAAACCACCTCCATCTTTCACATCCATAAAAAAATACTTACAACCTTCCTGGAAAATCTTACTGACTCCAGGATCATCAGAAAGCATGTTTTGACCATCGTCATTTGCATCTCGAGCTCTAACCTCAGAAGATCTATCTGTATCCTCCAATATAGATAACCCTTGATATCATGACTACCTAATCCATGTCATTACAATCTGTTCATATCTATTTCTCAACTCCCCACGTCGGTCAGATGACACCCCTTTCATGTCGACTTCAACAAATGTATTCCAAGAAAGAGGTAGTACCTTGGATACTCCCTCCCTTAATAGGGGTATCCTCTGGTGGCATAGTGGGAACCATTACTGCCCACTGATGTCATCAGTTCCCTTTAAATTTGACATCAACTCAAAATTTCATGTCAAGGTGGTACCTTAGTTACTATTGTAGCCCATTCACGTAGGTGAAGACCCCTACTTCACTAAGAACCTCATTCAACAATGCTTATATTATGAGGTGGGGGAGATACCTACTACCAAATATATATGCATAACATAGCACCCATAAGTGCTTCACCAAATATGCGTAGGAAAATAATATTTCGCCTATTTGACCAAAACGTGCCCCTGAGGGTGTCAACAATAATCATCATCAACTATCAATAGGTCAACAACCAAAAAAGTTGACTGGACACAAATCAGTTCTTGTCCAAATTGTAACCAGATCCGATTAGCCATCATAACGAGCATGGGACATACCTTCCTCGTATAGCACACACCATGATTGAAGTTTTTTCCACTAGAGCATGGGCATTGATTATACTTAGTCAAGGATTTTTCTCTACTCATGTTCAAAAAAAGCTATCTTCTCTCTCAAAAGGATAATTAGACTCTCAAAAAAAGTGAAAACATGATGTATTTCGACTATATGTTTTCTCCTAACCTCATACATCAGGGGAAACTATTAACACAGGAAAACCATACACCTACTAGTACAATCAAAAAGACATTAAAAGTGCCCAACAGAATGCACACGTGGGAAATTTTCTAGCCAAATACATTACAAAGAATCAAAAATCAAAGGTTCTCCTAAGGTCCAAAGTTTATAAAGGAAATTAATTGAGGTCACTCGTATATTTCTTCGATAAATGTGCGTGTGGGGCATATCACCGAAAAAGTCGTGCGGTTGTAGAAAAGGTGACTCGGCAATCTAGGACAACTCCACACACTTGGAGCGATTTCTTGATACGAGGTCAGCCTAGTACAACCGAATTTGAGTCACCTTGGAGAAGTGCAGCCCTCAATGGAGTCATCTTGTCCTACTCATGTGTCTTTATCATACATGTGCCAATAGAGGGAATAAGGATTTAAAAAAACTCTATATAAGAAGGCCATGGGAGAGCCAAAAAGAAGAGACATTGTTATGCTAGCCAAATTTCTTGTAGGCAAACCACCATTTCATTGTTGAACCAAGGAATTGAAGAGCACTAGCATGTTGGCCAAATTTCTTCTAAGCAACCCAACAACTTAGTGAGTGAAGAAAAATCCACCCTTTGGATAGACTTCACACTTCTTTGAGAGAGATGATAAACTTGCAAAGAGATTGAGGAAAAGAAACATGCTTACTGAGGATTATTGAGCTCCCTAGCTCAAGGAATTCTCTTCAAGTTCTCTAGTATTTTGATTGTATTCAACCACTACCACTAGAAATCAATAAAGGGAGATTTTCCATATATTATTGATGTGTTTTTTGTTGAAAATGCAACAAGATGATGGAGCTTAGTGAAAATAAGTCGCCTTCACTAAGTGTGCCTGCAGGCAATTTTTGGTGCAAAGTCTATTTTTAGACTATGTCTATTTTTAGACATATGGATCATGGTCTATGAGTTGCAGGATGCTATTTGTCGATGATTGGTCATGTTGGTAAAAATATATGGACTTCTATTTTCAGACATATGGGCGGAGTCTATTTTTAGACTGCCAGTCTAAATATAGAACAGTTGAATATTATTAGCTCTTAATAATATTTAGACTATAAATGTTATCTTATCCTCTTGGAGCACTTTAGTTCGAGCTATGGATGTGGCACATGCAACTTCCAGAAGGAAATACGCTTTTCTTATGGATTAGTTGAGCTATTGCATGAAGGACTTCAGTTAGAACTCAAGTGATTGAGTTTTGGTGGAGTTGATTGAGGAGTTGATGGAGCTGTGTTCAGTTTGACTTAGTTGAAGTAGTTGTATTTAGTCTAACTGACAAATACACTAGTGATGAGTGGTGTGAATTAATTATTAATTAATTCACTAATTATTAACTCATGAATCAACTGAGGAATACATCAGTTAACTTAGTGCATGGATAGTTCAGTGGAGACAAGTGTTAGATATGAGTGAAAGGGCAAGACAACTGTCAGTTGTGACTATAGTTGTGCATGAGATTTGCACAATCAATGGATTGAGTATTTCCAATGAGGATTGTGTGGTATATCCAAAGGAAATACGAATTTGGATCATTCATTCATCAGTATTCTCATGCAGGATTGCACAGTGGAGGCAGGCAAGCACTGGAGGAGATTTGAGCCAGTGATTGATTCATATCTGAGCTAGTTTGTGTATAACAGGTGGAGATAGTACTGAGTACTTGTGAGGAGTATTGTACTATGTATTGTTACATGTTCTCAATCAATGTAATATACAGATATTTGGGGGTTTTCAGCTTTCTGCTTTCCCCGGGTACATACTGTGTTGATATGTGTGATTGATGCTTCACTGTGCGCATGCGAATGTTTCTTAATACTGCTAAATTGATGATCAACGTAGAGGAGGTTATGTATTATGCATGTATTCCGCAATTAGTGTATAATCAGGATAATATCTGTGAATAAATGTCATATTATTCAAAATTTCTACATGGCATCAGAGCTGGTTGATCTGTTGAAAAAGTTCTACAAGATATCAAAGCAAGGATTGATCATCAAATCTATTATTCAGAAAGTGTTTACATTTTATTTCTTCAGGCAGAGTCTGTAATCGGGCCACGTAGCTTATGGATTCATCCTTCTTTTGGAAGGTGAGATATCTGGTGAATGCCCATACAGTCGATCTCTGTACAAGAAATACTTTGTTCTCACGAATTTTAGATCCACCTCTATATCCACCTCTATATCTTCTTAATGCATCTCCTTGATCTATTACATATGATGCTCCATACTCTGTGAAGTCTTAGGAACTTCTACACTTGAGCTTGTGCTCATACTAGTAATTGTACTTTTTCTTTGTTGTCCCTGATCTTACTGGTCAACTCTAGGAGCTTATGCTAGTTTCACACTTTGATCATAAGTTATTGCAAAATCTATGGACCTCATGTATTTATTCTCCTCTAGAAACTTTCCATCCTATTTGAATATAATCTTCCTTGTCCCCAGAATGAAAATATGATATTCCTTTGAGGACTCACTGTACCTCATGAAGTACTCCCTCTCTTTAGTCTGATCTAGCTTGGAACATGTATTTCCTGGAATGTGAGAATATGTTAGGCTACCAAATATCATGAAATGAACGACACCTATCCTTTTCCCCGTGAATGCCTTCTCTAGTTTCATCTTGCCCAATGATTTATGTGGAACTGTATTTCAAGTGTATAATGTTGTGTCACATGCCTCTATCCATAAGTAGCATCACAAATCTTGGTCATACAACATAGCTCTGTCTACCTTCAATACAAAATGATTCTTCCTCTTAACAAACCCATTCTATTGTGGGTAGTAAGGAAGCGTCCATTCTCTCTTGATTCCTTCCCTGGTATAGAACTCTTGGAACTCTTTTCCTATGTAATCACGTCCATTTTATGACTGAAGAACCTTGATCTTCCTACCCATCGCATTCTCCACTAGATATTTGAACTCCTAAAAGTGACTGAAGACCTCATCCTCGGTCTTTAGGAAGTATATCTAGGTCTTCCCAGAGAAATCATTAAAAAAGAAACGAATTACTCATAACCCCTTAGGTACTTCATAGAAATCATCCCACATGCATCTGAATGTAGTAAGTCAATAATTTTGTTTGATATGGTGTCACTTCTTGGAAAAGCTTCTTTCGCAAACTTCCCCAACACACACCCTCTACAAAAATCACCATGCTCTGTGCTCATGTCTGGAACACCTGTCACTATCTTATGAAGTAATTTGAGTTCTCCATAATGTGTATGGCCCATCCTCCTATGCCATAGCTCCCCCTGATCCCTCAAATTACTGTTGCTAACCAGTGCCTTTGGAGTGTCCATCTGCAACCTCTAAAGCCAATGGCTTTTAATTCCAATTGCTAAAGGTGATTTCCAATGTTTGTGCCTAATAAGTACCTGCACCCCTCTAAAGAGTACATCATACCCTTTATCCTAAAAGATAAATAAAGAAATCAAGTTCATACCCAAGCCTAACACATGAAATGCGTCATGAATTTGAATTTCCTTGCCATTCTCCCTCTAAAACATAACAAAATCCCTCTTACATTGGGTTGTGTAGGTTTTAACCCTATACAAAAATTACTTGCAAACATATTCTTAAAAATAGAAAATATACAATGGTGAGAAACAAATAACAAACACATAGATATTTTCCCCTAGATCCCAAAACCTAGACTACTAGATTGATTTTTCATTATATTCCTTTCAATGTTACAATACATATATATACATGACGAAGCATTCATAAACCCCAACCCATTAACCCTGGATTAGAACAGAATTGTAGTTCCTTTGACCGGATCTACAAATACCATGGGCAGAAAACCATCATGCCCAAAACCATGTGTGAAACCCATGCTCAAAAACATAGGTAGGTCTACCCACCCAATATAGGGTCCAAAAAAAATTCTAGGTGCGCTGTCTCGAACCCTATACAAGGGGGCTACCACACCCCTGAAACCCCCAACATGGGGGGGATGCGCCCAACGTAATGAACAAGGGATTCTATCACCCCCCTGCACATGTGACTATTCATGGAAAGAATATAACACACACCCAACATTCTCCCACTTGTTGCTTTGCTTTCCACACAGGGGTTACAGGAGAGATTAGTCATTGGTCCAACCCTGCAATGCCCATTTTTTCTCTACACCAAGAAAACTTTTTAGTGCTCACAAACTTCTTCAATGCATCTGCAACATTCTTCAAAGTGTCCACCTGTACCAGCAACACCTTTTTTTCCTCGACCATATTCCTCACAAAGTGATATTGAACATTAATGTGCTTTGTCTTTGAACGATAAGTAGGGTTGTTTGCCAAGAAAATTGCACTTTGGCTATCACAAACTATCCTTATATCTCACTGTAATAACCCCATGCTTGAACAAAATCTCTACAACCAAACTACTTCCTTGCTTGCATGAGTGGCTTCCATGTTTTCTACGTATGTAGTTGAAAGTTCCACTATGAACTGTCTCTTGCTCATCCAACTAACTGCACCTCAAAATAGGTTAAACACATACCCACTTGTAGATATTCTCTTATCTAGATCTCCAGCCAAGTCTGCATCAACAAAGCCACGGATGTTGAAAAATATGTCCAATCCTAGTCTTCCTTGGTAGCACAAACCATAATCACTAGTGCCACACAAATACCTGAAAACCTGCTTCACTGATGTCCAATGCTCCTTCCCTGGTTTTGACATAAACATGCTCAATACTCCTAATGCATGTGCAATTCTTGGTCTAGTACAAGCCATTGCATACATCGGGTTACTGACTGCACTTGCGTATGGAACACATGACATGTCCTCTTCCTCTTCTTATGTCTTGGGACATTGTTCAATAGATAAATTTCACCTACAGGAATAGGAACCTGCACCAGTTTACTATCTTGCATCTTAAACCTCTGTAGTATTGTGTCAACATACTTCCTCTGGTTTAACCATAGCTTCCTATTTGCCCGATCTCATTTAATTTCCATGCCAAAAATATAGTTTGTAGCACCAAGATCCTTCATGTCAAATTTGGAGGACAATTGGGTCTTCAAATCCTGGATAATTTCTTTTTCATTTCCAACTAGAAACATATCATCCACATATAAGACTAAATAAATAACACTGTCACCAATTAATTTAAAGTACACATAATTATCCACTTTGCTTCTAGTGAAGCCAAGTCCCCATATAAATGTATCAAATTTCAGATATCACATCCTTGGTGACTGTTTTAGCCCATACATATACATTTTTAACCTACATACCAATTCTTTGTTTTCCTTAACCTTAAAGCCTTCAAATTTATTCATGTAGATCTCTTCTTCTAGATCCCCGTGAAGAAATGTTGTCTTCGCATCCATCTATTCTACCTCCAACTCGAAAGCAACAACAACATCTAATAAAAGCTACCTTAGAAACATGAGAAACAATATCACCAAAATAAATTGTGGGCACCTAGGAATAACCGTTTGCTACCAACCAAGCTTTTTATTTCTCCACCTTGCCTTCTACATTCATCTTCTTCTTATACACCCATTTTCTTCAAATGGGTTTCCTTCCAGATGATAACTCCACCAGATCCCAAGCCTCATTTTTGTCCAAAGATTCCATTTCATCAACCATGGCCTCTTTCTAGAGTTTTCCATCCTCCGAATCTACTGCCTCCCTGACAATTATGGGATCATCATTAGTAATAGATATAGCAAAATTTGAACAAAAAGAAGATGGACTATACCTTTTTGGTTTCCTTCTTTCTTTAACTAATCTTCTCATAGCTAGAGTTTGTGGCTCTTCATATTCTTATTCTTGTTTTGTTGTAGAGTCTAATTCTTTCTCCTTTAGCTCAAACTCTATCTTCTCAAGTTCCTATGGTTGGACTTCATGTTTAATAACATCTTTCACCTCTCTAAACACCAGATCTATGTTGTACACAACCTTCCTTGTTTCTGGGTTCCAAATATTATAACCTTTTAAACCATCCTTATACCCAATAAAGATGCACCTTTTAGATTTACTATCCAACTTGGTTCTTTTCTCCTCTAGAACATGTACATATGCATCACAACCAAATACCATCAGATGTGAAAGAGAGGGTTTCTTACCAGTCCATACCACATGTGAAGTATTATTCTCCAACATTGATGAAATTAATCTATTAAATAGGTAACATGCATTCTCCACTGCTTCTGCCCAGAATTCAGGTCCTAACCTAGCACCACTGAGCATGCTTCTTGCCTTTTCCATCAATGTCCTGTTCATTCTTTCTGCAAGTCCATTTTTCTAAGGTGTGTATGGAGTAGTATTTTTTCTTGTTATACCACACATCTTACAGAACTCTTCAAATTCCTTCTTGCATAACTCTCCACCATTATTTGTCCTCAACACCTTTATCTTCTTCTTTCTCTGGTTTTCCACGAAAGCCTTAAATTCCTTAAACTTGTCAAAGACTTCAAATTTATTCCTGAGGAAATATATCCATGTATTCCTTGAGAAGTCATCTATGAAGGATACATAGTACATAGACTTACCCATTGATGGAACCGACACAGGTCCAAACACATCATTATGCGCAAGCTCTAATCTCTTTCGCCATATTAGCACCGGAGGTGAAACTCACCCAATTTTGCTTCCCATATACACAATGTTAATATAAATCAAAATCCAAAGAGAAATTAGACATACCTTCTGCCATACCATTACCATTAAGTATTCGAAGGCCCTTCTCTCCAATATGTCCAAGCCTTTGATGCCATAGCATGGTATTTTCTCCACTGACCACTAGATTTTCTTCTCCACTTTCAAGAACCATAGAACTGTTTCACCCATCAATAAAAATACTACCTAGAATCTTGTACAAGGGCCTAATCCAAACTCCCCACATCAATACCAGTCCTCCCTAAACCATCTTGTGGATATCTTTTTCAAACACTGTTTTTACCTGCATCATCCATATTTCTTACAAAAATAATATCTCTAACCAATGCAGGAATATGAAAAATACCTGGAAGTGTTCTAATCCTTCCAACTTGCAACTTCTGCTTGACGTTTCCTCATCTGATGGTTCTAGCCTTCCTATCATTCCCTAGGAAGACATCACCACCATCATATTTCTCATACTCGTAGAATCACTCCCTATGGGGAATGAAGTGAAGGGATACGCCTACGTCAATCAACCATTCCTCATGATCTACATGTGTACTTGAAGAAGAAGCCAAGTACACATCCCCACCTTCATCTGAGGTTGGTTTAACCTCTATAGAAGGAGCATCATAAGATCCATTTCCTTTATTAGGAGCTTTAGATCTACACTCCTTTTTAAAATTCCCTTCCTTTTTGCATTTCCAGCACACCTTTACAGGTTTTTTGAGACGTTTAGATTTCCCTCTATATTTAGATCTCCCACTTGAGGACTTATTATTGTTTGTGTTCTGGGACCATCCTCGTATAGATAGGGCATCTCCATTCTGGCCCTCCATATGTTTCGATCTCATCTTCTCCGACAATGAGGATGAGACTATTTCATCAAACTTCAAGGTAGTTGTATTGTTATCTATTGCAGCAGCCCAAATATTCCATGAATTTAGTAGAGAACACAACAAACTGATGCACTTATCTTCATCTGTAATTTTAATATCAATAGATAACAATTGGCTTACTACATTATTAAATGTGTTCAGATTCTCTATCACCGAGTCTCCATACTTCCTCCTTGGGTTATATATATTTTTTTCGTAGGAACAGTTTGTTCACCAGAGACTTAGATTGGTACAAAGTCCCTAACTTAGCCCACAAATCCTTCATCGTAGCTTCCCTTGATACATTCAAAAATACAAAATCTGAGATACACAACCATATTGTTCTCTTTACTTTCCAATCCAACCTTTCCCAGTATTCATCGGACATTGTCGTTGGTTTAGTACCTAGATCTACTGCGATCCATTGATATTTATCCACCAACAGATCCTCCATCTTGAGTTTCCACAAGCCAAAAATCTGAACATTAAATTTCTTGATCTTTATTTTTCCATTTATCACCATCTTCTTTCACCGCAAGAATCGATTGCATAGATCTCCCACTGAACAGGATCTACCACAAACACGAGAAAAACCTCTCAACAACAAAGGCATCCCCTTGAAGACGAAATAGCTCCGATACCAAATGTAGGTTTTAACCCTGTATAGAAGTTACCTACAAATGAATTCCTAAAAATAGAAAATATATAATGGTGAGAAACACAAAACAAATACATAGAGATTTTCCCCCGTATCCCAAAATTGAGACTACCAGATTGATTTTTCATTATATTCCTTTCAATTTTACAACACACACATATATATACATGTTGAAGCATTCATAAACCCGAATCCATTAAGCTTGGATTAGAACATAACCATAGTTCCCTTGGTCGGATCTACAAAATAACATGGGCAGAAAACTATCATGCCCAAAACCATGTGTGAAACCCATGCACAAAACCATAGGTAGGTCTACCCACCTAATATACAATCCAAAAAAAAATTCTTGGGGCGCTGCGCTCGGTGCAATGAATAGGGGGTTTTATCACCCTTTCACCCCCACCCCACACGTGTGACTAGTTGTGGAAAGAATATAACACACACCCAAAGGGTTGCACTTTTTCCCAACCTGGATCTAAAATTTGATGTCCTCCTCCTTATAGTTGGAGAAGTACTCCCTAAATCTTGTCTTATGAAATGATACCCCACTATCTATATACTAGACTCCTTGTGAGATCGAGCTATATAGGAAAGCTATTAGTGAAAATTCTTGATCCATCCCGCTGGAGAGCTCATCTACACTTATTGAAGATGCTATTTGTTTCTTTCTCTTCTTCTCTATCTTCTTACTATGTGGAAAATTGTTTATATAGTGGAAAAACTCGTGACAACCAGAGAAATTGACCTTATAAATGCCTAACTTCTTCTTCTCACCATTTGGGTTCAGTCCCTTGCTGGACCCCTTCATTGATTTTCCTTTTCCTATTAAGACCATATTCTCCTACTTCTCCTCACTCTTCCTAATCCTAATATTGTTGCCACTAACAAGATTGAGTCTCAAGTCCTCTTGAGTGAAATCACTCCATAATTGATCCTAACCCAATAATTTGCATCATCCATTTATGATTTGGATGACGACATCCCATTGCTTCGTAAATCCATTTAGGGTTGTACACACCATCTCGTCATCATCTAGTTTATTTACCACTGCAATTAACTCATCCTTTACCAATCTAAGCTTGGTGAGGTAACTTGTAACGTCTTCACCCTTTTTCATCAGTGTATTCCACAACTTTTCTGTAAGAACTAGCTTTCTATTAGTGGTAGCATCCTGGAATAGTTTCAAAATTTCATACCATATTTTCATTATTGTATCTAACTGAAAAACATGCGAAACTATATGGTCCTTGACACCATCAAGGATTATCCTTTTTGTTTTGGCATCTTCCTTCTGGTATGGTGAAAGTTATAATGGATCCATTGGAATGACTATCACATTAGTTACATACTCCTTAAGACCATTTTATTCCAAAAAAAAGTAAAATATGGCTTTTGATATGTCAAAATTCGAGGCTCCATCCAATCTATCATGATCTTTCAAACCTACTGAGGTTCTTTTACAAACCCTCATAAATAAAACAAAACCCAAATAAACTGAAGAATATGAACTAGGTTTTAAACCCTCGTCTTTTCTCTTCCTGTGCTACCTAGAGCCTTATTCAACACTCAGATTTTCTTTGATACCATGTGAAAATTTTAATATTGTTCCAATTACAAGTTATTATTCACCTATCTGTAAAGCTTATTTGTCTTCTACAATTTATATGCAGCAAAGGCTGAATAAAACGTTATTGAAACTTCACGAAAAATAAATAAACCATAGAAATTGAGAAAATATTGTGAACACAAAAATGTCCATTTATATTTTCAAACGTCCCTAGAAAAATCCCTAGTGTTGGGAAAACCAGTTGTGCAGATGAGTATTTAAGTATTCTTCAAAAAAAATTGAAATTGAAAATATTACAATTGTTTGTTGTAAATTAGCAAACCTTCATAAAATTGTTTCCTTCACATCTAAAAGTTGATTTAACCTCCAGGAAGAAACTCAGCCCCTTTGATTTAATTTGGCCTCCCTCTGGCTCATTGAATTGATCCACATGTGTGGCTCTAGAGAACTAGACCTCTCTGTAAAAATCACACTGGCTGGGAAATTAACTCATCCTTTTCTAGAAAATCAACTTCTACTAGAAAACTTAGCTTCTCCTGCCCAAATCAATCACTCTGGAAAATTTCTTCTTTCTCTGGCAACTCAACATCTTTGATTCAATTCACATTGCTAGGAAACTTGGCCTCTTATGTATATAAAATTGATCTCCCTCTAACTCTGAGACTAGAAATTGCTATGAAGAAATTTTCTCCAACGTCTTTGTCTTCAATCACTGTTAATCTCTATCTGTTGGTTCCCTCACACTATCACTGTAAATTTGTGTCTCTGATTATCTTCTCCAAATTCCCATTGCTTTCCTCTTATAATCACTCATTGAGTAATGAATTGCCACGAACCAGTCTTAATTGATGGCTAATATCATCTTAATGTCATCAAATGACTTTTCTAGAAATCACTAGAGGAAAATCAGTCTACCTCAATTAATCCAAATTAATTAAGCCATTTCCCTAATTTAAACTTAGGAAAATTGATAAAATGGCTAATTAATTCTAATTAAGGTACTTTTCCTCATAAAAAATTTCTAGGCATTGGATAAAATTAAACCACTATGTTCCTTAGCCTCATGGACACCATCTAATACTAGAACACCTATCTGAGCTACATAAACTAACAATATATGGTTATGGTGATGTTGGTTTTGGGCAACGAGATAGTGAACCCGAACTCACGTTTTGGACCAACTAGGAGTTGTTTTCGTTTATGGATTGGAATAGTACTTTGAAGCCCTAGAAGAAGTATGAGCTCCTGGAATCCTAGAGCTATGACATTCCTAACTATCCATAAGGCACCCTGAAAGGTGAGAATTGTAGATGGACTAATAGGTCCTAGAGAAGGGGGTGCTACCTTAGCATAGGTTCGAGGAAGCTACGCACTGTGGTTGGATTCATGGCTGTTGGGTTGGTACCTTGGTTATTGATATGTTGTTATTTCTAGTTTACCATTGCTTGTGGAGTTCCATCCCCAAATGAAGGGTGACCTATGGTTGAAATTAATGAACCACATAGTCTATGGCAGGGTGGAATATGGAGAGCCCGTAGCTAAACAAATTTCCTTAGCAAGATAAGTCTGCAATTTTATGTGTCATGTTGTTTATATGATTTTATGTAGAAACCCTAGCTTTGAGGCTTTGTGTACAAATGTTTATAATTTTCTTTTTATTCTGATATGCTTATTTATTGGTTGTACATATAATCATAGTTGTTTGTTGTGTAATGTTAAGTGGCTTCCTCTATTATATTTATGTCCATAACTATGGTTAATTAATTGTCATCTCCACTATGTAACGTTGTAATTATGGTTCATATGTATTCAAATTAGCATTTCAAGCACTCTATAATTGCATTCATAAAAACCTAGTACTACTAGGGGTAAAAACAACAGTGATAATGTAAGGGTTTTCTCTTTTACTGAGAAATCATGTATTTTTAAGTGTTGTTGTTGTAGTAGTGTTGCCTAGAAGGAGGATAGGGAAGTTAAAATGTGGCATCAAAGCTCAGTTTCTACAATGAACTTGATTTGGCCAAAATTGGAGGTGAAATGAGAAATTGAAGGTTTTTCACCAGCAATTTGACAGAAGTCAAAATACTTAGAATTCGCCTAGAAAAATAAAAGTTTCCAAATATTGCGAGTACAAATTATGAGGAAAAAATTTCCAATTTTAACCCTAAGAAGATAAAGTTACGTACCGGACAACTAACCATGTGTTTGGAATA
>APFE030100064.1:145721-172388 GCA_000404065.3 Pinus taeda
CTTGTGAGTGCATAAATATGTGGTGGACCCATTGGGGGGTAAGTTTAGAATTATATATATTATGTAGATATTTGTTTGATGTCTTATGGTGTCGTGGAGTGTGTTGGAGTGTAGAAGACCCCTGCCCTCTACAGACACACACACACACACACACACACACACACATAATTGATTTGTTATAACGTTGTGAGATGTAGATATGGTGTGCCATGTGGGAATTAAGGAAGAATGGACCCACTTGAGGGGCATGAAACTGATCAGTGCATGTTGGCCAAGTTCCTAAATGCATGTGTTGCTACCCAATGAGAACAAAATGAGAATAGTAATAAAATATTATGTTTAATCTTGGCAACTTAATGAAATTTTCAACTCTGTAACAACTGAGAAAGAAGGAACAAGAGGAGTAGAACTTTCAAAGGGCATAAATTTGCACCCATAAGTCAAATTTTTAACTGTAAATAGTCAAATGAAAGGGATTTCTAAGAAGAATATATTTAACAAGATAGGAATTGGATTTGGTAACAAGGAATTCCTAAAAATTAAGGAGAAACCTACAAGAGTTTTGAGGAAAAGTATTTGAGCTCAGTTAAAACTTCAAGGTGTAACATTTTTACCAAGTGTCAAAATTTCACAAATAAACAATCTACAAAAAGATAATAGTGAGTAGAACATACTATTGGTCATAGAGCTTTGATTTGGGTAAGAATTTCATAGAATTTTAATGTACAAGTTTGGAAGCCAAAAAATATCATGAGGATTGAAGAGATAGGAGATATGTCAGGCATTACCAATCCATAAAAGAAATTTGAAACAATGGATGTTAGTGTGGGAGATGCCAAAACATAATCAAATGGTCATGGAATTAGTAAGTCAGAAAACAAAGTTCTGGAGGAGACTATAATAAGCCTCAATATGGAGGTTCTCAATTTTAAAGATGATAATGTTAGACTGATAAAATAACAACAACAACTCAATACTTAGATTTCGCAGAGTCTGAACAAAGTTCAATATGAATTAAACCAACAATATGGGCTTAGGCAAGCTTGGGGAACTAAGAACAAGTTTGGTAAATGAGGTGATAAAAGTTTAAGATAGGTTAAGAGTGATGACTAGTAGTATTTATATGTAGAATGGAGGTGATATAGGAGAGGTTACACCACCTCAGAGATAGATAACATCCCTAGCATGTCACCTATGAGAAGTTCCAAAAAGAGAAGGTCTCACAAGTGTTGGAATTAATATTGAGAAGGGGGGGGGTGTGAATCAGTATTTACAAACCAATAACTTTTTTATTTCCATAATCAGATTTATATACGCTTAGACTTCAGAGAAGGTAAATCACGTGTGCACGCAACTGTTCTTAAGGCAACTAGCGTATCTAGTGAAATTATGATTCAGTTAATTCATCATATGTTGATCTTTAATCAGTGCACCAGTATTTTATTAACCATATAAATAGTAACCATGTGCAGTAATAACAGAACAAACCATCACACATAAGAAACACACATGAACACCAAGATTTAAGGTGGAAACCCAATGCGGGATAAAAACCACCTGTTGTTGTCTTCTTTTAATATAAGAAAACCTATTTGCAATCTTGTACTGGTACAGATGCATACTAGTACGCAGGAACCCACTTGCAGAAGGCTGCAACCTTCTCTCGTTCTCCAGCTTCTACTAGAAGGGAGCTACAACCCCCTAGATCTTGTACTATCCGATCCGTTTACTAGTACGCAAGTGTAAACCTACAAAAGACTCCAACATTCACTCTTTTTCCAGCTGCTACTGGAAGGGATCTCCAACTCTGTGGCTCTTGTACTAGCTGATCCATTTACTAGTATGTAGGTGCTAGCCTACAGAAGGCTCCAACCTTCACTTGTTTTCCAGATGCTACTGGAAGGGAGCTCCAACCCCCTACCTCTTGCACTGGCCAATATGTTTACCAATACGTAGGTGCCAGCCTACAGAAGGCTACGACCTTCTCTCTTCCTCCAAGGACCACATTTCATAAATTTTCAGACTGGATGCTCCTGGTACACACCAATCACATGAAGGCCTCGTTTCATCAAATTTTCATACTCGACCCATCAGCAACATTGAAGCTCAAAATCAATGACCACTGTAATATAACCATCAAATACATCTACATCAACCAATCACTGAAACTCAATCATCCATCTCTGATTCAACCACAATTGAATCAATCAAACACTGAAAACCCATCATTACTGAAGCAAATCACAATCAATCAATCTGAACATTCAGAACACTGTCACTAGAACATAGTCACCAGAACATAAAGCAGAACCCAAAACTCTGCATCAACAACCATAACCCACTGCAACTTCAAATATCATATTTCATAATGTATATGCTACTTTGATGTACCGAACCAGTGTGTATATGCGCTTTTACCAAAGTGAACCAGCGTATAGATTTGCAAATGCTAACTTAAAACATCACAACTATTCCAGACTTCAGTCATACCTAAATCAGAACATTTACAGTGTTAATCAAGTGTTAGCATTCAGATCTAGGCTATCCATGATCAAACCATATAATAATAATTCATTTTAGGTCTCATGAACCTGATCCATCATTAGATCGCATCCCCCATCAACCACTAAGGTTCATCCTTAGTTCAGATCAAGAAAAGCACCATAAACCCATAACATGCATATTTTATTTTGATCTCACTCTTCATAAGATATTCATTACTTGCACATGTTGGCCTAATGATCTTCTCCTACTTATATAGTTTTAGGCCTTTCTCAATACCTTGGACCAAAACCATTTTAGGACCAATACCTTGGACCAAATACTTAGGGTCAATACCTCAGACCAAATTCCTTGGACCAAAACCTTGGTTTTCCAATATGTATGCTCTTTTCATCCTGTGGGAAGGCGTGTATACGTATACACTCCTTTTTTTCTATTAACCCACATGTATACACTACTTGGACAAAGTGAACCAGCATGTACTTCTTAAACCACTCTCTTTCTTCCATCTCTGGAGTCTGAACTATAATCCTTTGTTGTTAACCTGTTGCACTATGAATTGTCATCTGAGTGAGTTTCCATCAAGGACAACACCTGTATTTTAATGCCAAAAATCTCGCCCTTTGGACTTGATGGCAACAACAACATCAAGACACTCTCCCCCTTTAACATCAAGGGCAAAGGGCGGACAAAGATACTCTCCCCCTTTGATATATATTATGTTGTCCATGCTTCCCCTGAGTAAATGTTGAATTCTCTGATTAAGCTCCCCCTTTTTACATGCTGAGATGCACTAAACCGTCCATGCTCCCCCTAAGCACATGTAGAGTCTGCAAAAAATATTTTTTAAAAGAATAACATGACTCTATAACTCAACTAAGTGAGTATGACCTTCTTATCACCGATGACTCATACATACATCAATCTCCCAACCAAGTGGGGATACACCAATTTTGACTCATCCACCCAACCAAGTGGGGATATACCAAATGTTTATACATGACTGAAAGAGAAATTATTACATCATCCTTCCCATGGATAGTGGGGTTACAAATTAGGTCTTGTCATGACCTTTACATCAAATGATATACCTGACATTTATAACAAGGACCAACAATCTAAACAAGACCATGATAGTCATTAGCAACTATCATACACCATATATGCTCTGCACCATCAACATTTGTCAACAGCATCAAGATCAATAGCCTATATATTTCCATAATCAAAAGAGTCACCTGAATCAAAACAACTATGTGGATCAAGCAATATAAGCATCTTCATGTACCAAGATCTTCTAACATAATGCCAACAATGCATTATTAGAAGCATTAGCTCCCCTTGAACATGTGCCAATTGTTCATTATCAGATCTGATCATTGCAAATATAAGTAAGAATCATCAAGGTATCATCATCAATCAGATATACACCAACTTTTTAATAGCTTATGAGCACCAACACATTTCCACATATCATCAGCAGATTGTAACCATCATCAAACAGAGCAGATAATTGACTGAACTATATCAGACCCATTTTCCTAAGTATTTCCCACTGTGTTTTCCTCAAACCAATATATACGCAACTGTGCAGCTTCAAACTCACATATGTGCCTGACTTGTCTTCATGAAAATTGCGTATGAGATTTAGAACACTGAAATTTCACACTTTCAGCTCCCCCCTGAGTCTGTTATGTCTGTACACTGTGCTATGCCACATCTTTTTTACTGTACTTCCTTATTCTTCCATATCTTCGAGTGTGATGATGTTTTTTCCTTTTGGTATGGTGCCCAAAATTTTCTCCTGCATTCTTTTGCTATATGTCCAAAATTGTTACATGCATAACATCTTACATGTTTCATATTCCATCTATAGTAGTCAATGGCTTTGTGACCAAACATACTGCAAGAAAAAAAATATTCCTTAAAGTACCTGAAAGTTGATGATCTTTGTGTGTGACGGTCTTGAACCATTCTACTTCTGCATCTCACTGCAACATGTCCAAAATTATGACATATAAAACATTCAACATTATTCATCAGAGGACATAACCGACTATCACTTCCACATTTGGGAGTAAAAGATTTTTTTTGAAGACTTTATTTCCTTAGTTGTTGATGGGGTTGACCTCTCATCTTCTTTTTCAGCATTTCAGATTTTGCATTAGAGTTCCTTGCCTCATCTTGTGAGCTAGATTCACCTTCAACAGATTCATGAAAACCAAGACCAGTTTTGATGGTAGGAGACCTTTGACTACTAAGAATATTATCCAAAATCTTAGTACTATCTTGAAATTGTAGCAGTTTATCCTTTTCTTCTAATTTACCTTTTAAGATATTTACCTCAACCTGATATTGCTCTTCCTTTTCCAGATATTGCTTCTTCAACATTTCTTCAACCTTTCTTCCTTCTTCCACCTATTGCCTTAATTTGAGAATCTCATTTTCTTTTTCTTCATCTACTTGAGGTAGTTCTTCATTCTGCTTATTTTCAAGATCTTCTTTTAGAGAGAGGATCTTAGCTTCAAGAATTTCGTAGTAATTGGATCTATCGTTAAGTCTCTTGATTGTTGTACTCTTTTCATTTACTTCATTTCTTGATGATGTCACTTCATCCTACAGTTTTTGACATTGAGCTTCCTTTTCCTTATACTGCTTCCTTACTTTGTTTCCTTCCTCCAGCTCAACTTTTAATATGGTAACTTCTTCTTTAAAGGCACACTCCCTTTTTTTAAATAGATCTTGTTGATCTTTGATTTTAACTGCGAGTCTTTTAACTTATGCCTCTATGTTTCTTTCATGATCACTTCCAATATATTCAATATTGCATGAACAAATAAAAGTATCACTAGAAGATGAAAAATTTGTACCTGATACTTCATTTTCTTGTTCATCTTCAATCTGAGGTGATTCTGAATCTGAATACTTGCTTCCACCTAATGGCCAATTGTCTCTCGTGTTGTCACTATTCATTTGAGATGTCTTCGTTTTTCTGAGGCGCTTTCTTCTTTATCTTCCTTCCCATTGTTTTTACGGATCTTCTTCAAGCGATCAAGCTTCTACCAAAGGACCTGCTCATATACCAATTGTTGGAAGTAATACTGAGGGGGGGGGGGGGTGAATCAATATTTACAAATCAATAAAATTTGTATTTCCATAATCATATTTATATACGCTACTTCAGAGAAGGGAACTCACGCATGCACGCAATTATTCTTAAGGAAACTAGCGTATATCCAGTGAACTTATGATTCAGTTAATTCATCATATGTTGATCTTTAATCAGTGCATCAATACTTCATTAACCATATAAATAGTAACCATGTGTAGTAATGACAGAATAAATCATCACACATAAGAAACACACATGAACACCAAGATTTAAGGTGGAAACCCAATGCAGGACAAAAACAACCTACCACTATCTTCTTTTAATATAAGAAAAAAATGTTTACAATCATGTACTAGTGCAGACTCATACCAGTATGTAGGCACCCACCTGCAGAAGGCTACAACCTTCTCTCATTCTCCAGCTTCTACTGGAAGGGAGCTACAACCCCGTAGCTCTTGTACTAGCCAATTTGTTTACTAGTACGTAGGCGCCGACCTACAGAAGGCTCCAACCTTCACTCGCTTTCCAGCTGCTACTGGAAGGGAGCTCTAACCCCCTGGCTCTTGTACTAGCCAATCCATTTACTAGTATGTAAGCGCCAGCCTACAAAAGGATCCAACCTTCACTCGTTTTCCAGCTACTGCTAGAAGGGAGCTCCATCCCCTTGGCTCTTGTACTGGCTAATATGTTTAACAGTACATAGATGTTGGCCTACAGAAGGCTACGACCTTCTCTCTTCCTCCAGGGACCACGTTTCATAAATTTTCAGATTGCTTGCTCTTGGTACACAACAATACACATGAAGTTCTTGTTTCATCAAATTTTCATACTAGAGTCATAAGCAAGATTGAAGCTCAAAGTTAATCACCACTACAATACAACGATCAAATACATATGCATCAACTAATCACTGAAACTCAATCATCCATCTCTGAGTCAACCACAACTGAATCAATCAAACTCTGAAAACCCATCATTACTGAAGCAAATCACAATCAATCAATCTAAACATTTAGACCACTGTCACCAGAACACAAAGCAGAACCCAGAACTCTGCATCAACAACCATTACCCACTACAACTTCAAATATCATATTTCATAATGTATACGCTACTTTGATGTGTCAAACCAACGTGTATACGTGATTTTACCAAAGCAAACCAGCATGCAAATATGCAAATGCTAACTTAAAACATCACAACCATTTCAAACTTCAGTAATACCTAGATCAGAACATTTACAATGTAAATCATGTGTTACCATTCATATCTAGACTATCCATGATCAAACCATATAATAATAATTCATTTTAGGTCTTATGATCCTAATCCATCATTAGATCTCATCCCCCATCAACCGCTAAGGTTCATCCTTAATTCAGATCAAGAAAAGCACCATAAACCCATAACATGCATATTTTCTTTTGATCTCACTCTTCATAAGATATTCCTTCCTTGCAAATGTAAGCTTAATGATCTTGTCCTCCTTATATAGTTTTATGCCTTTCTCAATACATTGGACCAAAACCACTTAGGACCAATACCTTGGACCAAAACCTTGGTTTTCCAACATGTATGCTCTTTTCCTCTTATGGGAGTGTGTGTATACATATACTATCCTTTTGCTCTATTAATCCATATGTATACGCTACTTGGACAAAGTGAACTAGCGTATACTTCTTAAACAACTCTCTTTCTTAAATCTCTAGAGTCTGATCTTTAATCCTTTGTTGCTATCCTGCTGCATTGTGAACTGTCATTTGAGTGAGTTTATATCAAGGAAAACACCTGTATCATAATGCCAACAATAGGGACATCCAACAGGGGGTGTTGACAAATATTAAACCTCCCATTTTCAATGGAAAGCATAAAAATGGCGAAGAGGCTGAGGGTTGATTATTGGAGATGAAAAGATACTTGTAATTGTTTAATTATTCTTCAAATATGGAAGCTCAAATCGATATATAGCATCTTAAAGGAAAGGGTCACTTGTGTTTGGAATAACTCAAGAAAGTGAAGTTTTTGGTTGAGAGGAGACTGACATGGTGGAAATTTAAGGAATACTTCCAAAGGAAATATCTATTAGAACATTATAATGAAAAGAAGATGCATGAGTTTTTCAAATTGAAGTTGGAAATTATGACTATGGAGGAATGTGGTTGGAATTTCATAGAGTTGCTAAGTTATGTTGGATTTCTTAAGGACGAGAAGTTCAAAATCCAAAGATATGTTAGTGCACTACCATCATTTTATGCAAATAGGCTTAAATTCAATGAGCCCAAAAGTTTAAATGCATCCACGAGGAAGGTTGAGTAGTCATATGAGCGTAACATAAATAAATCAACTGTACAAAAAGCATGGGATAGTAGGAAGAAGAGTTTTATGGAGCAAATAAAGAAGGGGTTTAAACCATCACCATTAAAGAATGAGTCACAAGTGAAACATCCTTCAGTTTCAATTTTCACTGAACTTGAGGGAAATGAATTTTCAAGCAAGAAAACCTCAATACAACCTATCAAGTGTTTGGTTTTCTAAGGATATCATAGATTTAAAGACTACCCTTGTAAGGGTGGAATTAAAGGAAAATTAAAAACATGCAAATAGTTGATATAATGAGGGAAATTGGCAGAAGTGTGCCCAATATCTATGATGTGTTGGATAATAAATAGGAAGAACACCAAGCGCATATGATCAAAATTGAAGATAAATTACATAATCAACCTATTATTATTTTAATTGATTTAGGATAGAATGATAGTTATATTGAGCCAAAATTGGTAGAGAAATTTAATTTTGAGAAGACAAAGCACTAGAAGGCATGGTTTGTTCAATTAGATAGACGAGTAAAGAAAAGTGTTATAGAAGTAGTGAAATGATGTTTAATTGATTCAAACAAACTTAGTACTAAGGTTGATCTAAATGTAATTTCTATTGGGTCGTGTGATTACCTAATTGGTATGGATTGGACGAAGAATCATTATGCCATTTTTTATTTCTATAATAAATATTTTACCTTTATTAAGCATGAAGGTCAGTAGAGGTAGGTCCATGAAGTTCCTAAACCAGTATATATCAAAGAGATATCAACTATGTAGTTAAGAAATAATTTTCGAAAAGGATGTCAGATTTCGATAGTTCATCTGGAGGAAAATAGGGATCAACCAACGAATTTGGAGGATTATCTAGTACAAAAAGAATATGTTGATGTATTTTTTGAAACGCTAAGATGTTATGCAACTAGCTCACAAAATAGAAGAAAAGATAGATCAATGCCTTCAAAATCAGCCTCTTTGAGGGGGAAACCTCCTTTACATTACAAAAATGAACAATTCTTGGATGATACAAATGACCAAACCTCCTTTCTATATATAGGAGTATAAGGGGTCACAATATAATCAAAGAAGACATAACTATAATAAAATAAGGGCACAATAATAACAACAGTGGGCTTCTATGGGGCATAATAATAACAATATGGAGACAATAGGGGCACAACAATAGCGATAAGGGCTACAATGGCAATAGTAATGGGGGAATCACTAGTATTATAGGGACTTAACATGCCCCTCTCCTTCAAAAAAATGTTGCCCTCAATGCTTGAGTAGTTCTGGATGCTTCTGTATAACATTTTCACCCTCCCATGTGGAATCTTCATTGGGTAAGTTCTTCCACTTGATGAGATACTCCAAAATTGATAAATTTCATAGTTGTCGAGTTCTTTTTTTTGTGACTGCTTTAGGTTCCAATATGATTTTTCCTTCCTCGTCAAGTTCTGGAAATATTGTTTGAACTGGAAGTTTTTCACCTATAACCTTCTTTAAGCATGAAACATGGAAAACTGGGTGCACTCGGGAAGCTGCAGGACGCTCCAATTTGTATGCCATAGTACCAATCTTTTCCAACACCTTGTACACCATAATACTTTGGTGATAATTTATTATCCTTCTTAGCTTTCTTGAGGGAAATTTGTTTATATGGTTGTAGCCATAAGAATACCCAGTTAGCTACATCAAAACTTCTTTCACTGTGATGTCGATATGCGTGTTGTTTCATTCTATTCTCCGCCAAAGTGAGGTTATCCTTTAAGAGTTGGAGAACTTGTTGTTGATGCTCGATGTGATATTCCATTGCTTGAACCTTAGAATTTTCTCTTAAATATGATGTGATGGATAGTGGATGATATCCATAAACTGCCATAAATGGGGTCATTTTTGCTGCAGTATGGAATGAAGTGTTTTACCACCATTTAGCCAAAGGGAACCATTTGACCCATTGTGTATGTTTATCAGATACAAATCAATGAAGATATCCTTCCAAACATTTGTTTACTATCTCAGTTTTCCCATTAGGTTGAGGATGATAAGATGAGCTATGAGCTAACTGAGTACCAAGACAAGAAAATAATTCTATCCAAAAATTTCCAGTGAAAATGGGATCTATGTTTCTTACAATAATCTTTGGGTTTTAGTACCTTTTGAATTGTTTCCATAAATGCAATAGAAACTGTACTCGCTTTAAATCGATGCAATAATGCACAAAAGTGTGCATACTTGGTAAGTCTGTCAACTACCACCATGATGACACTCTTTCCTTCGGACTTGGGTAAGCCTATGATAAAATCCATTGAACCTCCTCCCAACGTTGGCTTGGAATGGATAAAGGTTGTAATAGTCCTGGGGTCTTAATTTTTTCAACTTTATTTTGTTAGCAAACCAAGCATTCCGCGACAAAATTTTTAATATCCGATTTAAGGCCATCCTGAAAAAATTCCTTCTTAACCCTGTTGTAAGCTTTTAAAAATCTTGAGTTCCCTCCTAAGGGAGAGGTGTGCAACTCCATAACAATATTTTGTTTGATTAGGGAATTCTTACATAGGTATAAGCGATCTTTGTACCATAACGAATCATTTTTCCAGCTAAATGTATTATATGTACTGGGATCTTGTTGTAAATTTTGAATGAGTTCCCACACTTCTTCATCATTCTTCCATTGATCCCTTGCTTTGTTTATTAAATATGGTTGGATAATAGAAATGGCGCAAAGGAATTCTTCCACATCCTCATCCTTTCTTGAGAGTGCATCTGCCACAACATTTTTCTTCCCTCTTTTGTAGATGATTTCAAATTCATAACCCAATATCTTTGTGACCCATTTTTGCTGCTCTTCTGAAGATAATCTTTGCTCGAAAAAGTATTTAAGACTATCATGATCTGTTTTTACCTTGAAGTGTCTTCCCATTAGGTAGGGTCAACCATTTCTCAAGTGCATGTAGTATTTCCAACATTTCCTTCTCATAAATAGATTTGTGTAAATACTTTCCTTTGGTTGGATGACTTTCGAAAGCAATGGGTCTTTTTTCTTGCATTAAAACAACACCAATTCCATTTCCTGAGGCATCACATTCCACAATAAAGATTTTGTGAATTCTGGCGTAATTAAGACCATTGCTTGACACATTGCCTCTTTAATATTTTCAAAGGTCTTCATTGCTTCTGAAGTCCATGAAAATGCATCTTTCTTCAATAATGTTGTTAGAGGTGCTTCTATTTGCCCATGATTCTTAACAAACTTGCGATGATACCCTGTGAACCCAAGAAATCCTCACAGATGCTTTATGGATGTGGGGAATTTCCATTCCTTAATGGCTTTAATTTTGCTAGGGTCTACCTTCACACCTTCATGAGATACAATATGGCCCAGATATTCCACCTCTTGTACTCCAAAGAAACATTTGGAGCTTTTTGCATATAATTGTTTTTCCTCCAATAGTTTGAGCACCCTGTCAACATGTTGAACATGATCCTTCCAAGACTTGTTGTAGATTGGTATATCATTAAAAAATACTAACACAAATTTTCTAAGGAAGGGTTTGGAAATGGAATTCATCAACCTGGAAATGTAGAAGGTGCATTAGTAAGGCCAAAAGACATGACCAAAAATTCATAATGACCCTCATGATTTCTAAATGTTGTTTTTGGAATGTCTTCAGGCTTCATTCTGATTTGGTGGGAATGAAGATCCAACTTGGTGAAATAAATTGATCCATGCAATTTATCCAATAATTCATCAATGATAGGAATGGGAAATTTATCTTTAGTAGTGAGATTGTTGAGCTCCCTATAATGTGGACACATGAGCCATGACCATCCTTCTTGTGCACTAATACTACTGAAGCAGAGAAATAACTTTGACTAGGTTGAATTATACCAGCCTCTAGCATTTCTGCAACCATACATTCAATTTCACTCTTTTGGGCATAGGGATATCTATAAGGCCTGATGTTTGGAGGAACACTTTTTGGGATCAAATGAATAGCATGATCATGATCACGAATAGGTGGGAGGCCTTTGGGAGTCTCAAATACCTTGGAATGATTGTCCAAGAATTTTTGAAGATCTGGAGAAATAGATGATTTCGATGTGGGAACCTCTAGCGAACATAATTGTGCAAGTACGCCTCACTATTCTTTCTTTAGAAGATTTTTCTTTCCATTAGATCTTATTATCTTTCCAGGTTTCCTTGTGATACCCCTTAATTCAACTTCCTTTCCTTTTGAAGAAAACTTCATGAAAATTTCTTGAAAACTAAAAGCTATTGTACCCAAGGATTGTGGCCATTGGATTCCTAGTACAACATCAGCACCACATTGGAATGGAAATCATTGGGCTATTCAATACATATTCTCCCATGGATATCTTGATATTATAGCACTTTCTAGAGAAATTTAAAGTTCCTCCACTTGCAACCATCACTTGGCACTCTGGTGATGGATATAGGAAACAATTCAATTCCTTGGCTATCTTACAATGAATAAAATTATGAGTACTTCCCGAATCAATCAACATTATTACCTTTTTCTTCTTGATATGTCCTTCTATATTGATAGTTTGAGGAGTGGTAATTCTGGCCAATGCATTACAAGATATGGTTGGATTCATTTCTTCTTTCTCTAGGGTTTGTTCCTAGCGTATATCCTATTATTTTGATGTTTCTTGTTCCTTTTCTTCCTCTTCACAATCTATGTAAAAAAATATCTTCTCAGCACACTTAAGACCTTTAGTGTATTTTCTATCACAATTGTAACAAATCCCTTTTTCTCTTTTTTCTTCCAATTGTTGTGGTGTAAACCTTGTAGGTTATGGAAGGCTAGGGGAAACAACGCTTCCATCTTTATAGTTCTGAGTGGTAGGCTTCCTTGTTGCCATCATTTTGCTTTCCATTTTTCTTGCTAACCTGAATGCATTCTCCAATAAATCAAGTTCCCAAAGGCAAACCTCATGTTGGATGTTATCCTTTAAATTCCCTATGAACACATCAATCCTATGTTCCTCTGGAATATATTTTACCCTTATATTCAATTTTTGGAAGTCCTCAATGTGCTCCATCATTGAACCCATTTCTTTGATATTTATTAGTTGGCTAAAAAAAGTGTTGCTTCTTGTATCCTCATAATGTGCTATCATTTCTTCAGTAAAAAATTGTCCAAGTGACAATTTGTTTACGAGAAAAAAGACATTGATGCCATCCAAACTTATTTGGTTCCAAATATAAATTTGCAATGCGTAAATTTTGTGTGTTTTTCACATTATGGAGATTGAAATACTTCTTCATCTATAGTATCCATGTTATGGGATCCATCAAACTTCCTCATATCGATATTTGGAACATGGTGGGTCTTCAATCCACCATTAGAGCCTATGAAATCATAATTTGAATTTCTTTTTTTCTCCTCATGAGTTTCCTCTACTACCTGTTCGCCATTAGTAAGCATTTCTTGTAGCAAATTTGTCAAATCTATCTTCAAATCTTCCATGTTTGCTTTAAGTTTTTCTTTTATACCATCCATCTTAGCTTCCATGCCTTATTTAAACCATCCATATTAGCTTCCACACCATCCATCTTAGCTTCCATGCCTTTCTTTAAACTATCCATCTTAGCTTTTGTTACTTTTTGTGAGGGTGAATTTTGTTGCACCTGGTCTCGTAACTTTGATATATCATGTTGCATTTCTTCCTCTTCTTCATAAGTCATGCTAGAGCTTTCAGGTTGCTTACTAGGTGTTTCCATTTTATTTCTTCTAGACATAAATTAATGATAATAATGCTTCACTATGCCCTTTGAATTCCTTCAAACTAATTTTTCAAACCAAACTTATGAAAAGTAAAAAAAAAAAAAAAGTACACACCTTTTTTCACTTTGTAAGAGCTTGATATTGAATCTTTTGTATCTCTGTAATTTTGGATCTCCAAGGTGTAAAATTGTGTCTTGCAGTATTCGTATGAGTCCTCTTTCCAACCCTACAAGTCTGATCAACATTGGATTCTCCAAGGAAGAGTTGTGCCAATTCTACCATGATGACTTGATTATAGACTAATTCAATAGAGCTAAGTTGTAGGAAGTGCCACGTATCACTGTATCCACCTTCGGACCTGAAATGATACACATAAAACTACAATCCATACTATTTCTATAACTTCTTATGAAATTTCAATCTGATACTCAAAGTGAAAGTTATGATGCTTTTCCAAACGTCACTTGTTTGGGATGTAATTCAGGATCCTACAAAAACCCTAACTTCCTTGGATCATATCTCCGAAAATATAGCGAGACAATATTTGAAATTTGGACTCGAGGTTCAGACAAATTTCGACTCAATTTTTTTTTATCTTCTGAAACATTGCAGAAAAAGGTATAGTGAAAATTCCATGATGACTTGTTTGGAGCAGCGAAACCCTAGAATCCAAACCTCTGATACGAAATGTTATGCAACCAACTCACAAAATAGAAGAAAAGATAGATCAAAACCTTCAAAATCAGCCTCTTCAAGGGGTAAACCTCATTTACATTACACAAATGAACAATTCTTGGATAATACAAATGAAAAACATCCTTTCTATATATAGGAGTATAAGGGGTCACAATATAATCAAAGTCAACATAACAATAATACTATAAGGTCACAACATTAACAATAGTGGGCTTCTATGGGGCACAATAATAACAATATGGGGACAATAAGGGCACAACAATAATAATAAGGGGTACAATGACAATAGTAATGGGGGAAATGCTAGCATTATAGGGACCTAACATAGGATTGCCTTAGAGGAGGGATATATATTTCTAAATTGATTTGGTTCCTAGAGCTTCCTCAATTTCTAAAAAGCATTACATGATGAGTACACCAGAGCTTAGAGAACTACAAATGCAGTTGGAGGATTTATTGAAGAAGGGGTATATATGATCCAGTGTATCACCATGGGGTGCTCTTGTATTGTTTGTTAAGAAAAATGATGGAACTTTGAAATATGTGTGGATTTTCATTGGCTAAATAAGATGGCTATCAAGAATAAATATATGTTGCTCAGGATATGATTTATTTGATAAAATTTGAGGAGCTGAGGTGTTTTTCAGGATTGAATTTAGGTCAGGATATCTTCAATTGTGAATTAAGGAAGAAGATATCAGTAAGATTCCTTCCTGAAATTGTTATGGACATTATGAGTTCATGGTGGTGCCTTTTGGATTAATCAATGCACCTAGTGTTTTCATGTGTTTAATGGATGTTGTATTCTAAGAATATTTGGATAAGTTAGTTATTATTATTCTAAATGATATATTAGTGTACTCTAAATCAGGAGAGGAGCATGAGAAACATCCGAGGTTGGTTTTATAGGTGCTCAGAGAACACCAAATTTACATTAGGAGAATTTTGAGGTCTAAAATGGGCCTCCTAAGGAAATTATAAAATAATAGTGGAAATAATAAAATAAGATTAGATTACATCATCAAATTTTAGTGGGAAAAAAGAAAAACTATTTTGCAACTCGTATTTTAAACTTATCTCCCTATGGGTTTACTCAAATTTCAAGCAACAACACTCATTCGATGCAAAATTTGATTCCTCATCTAAGGAGTACCCATGTTACATACTTTCGATGGACCCTACTACACAAAAAATGAGAAATACATGAAAAACGTGATTGCAGATACGTTTTTCATGTATTTTTAATTTTTCGTGTAGTAGGGTCCATTGAAATTATGCAACATGGGTATTCCTTGAATGAGGAATTAATTTTTGCATCCAATGAGTACTCCTAATTGAAATTTGAGTAAAACCTAAGGGAGATAAGTTGAAAATATGAGTTGAAAAAATAGGTTTATTATTTTATTATTTTCTAATATTTTTAATTTTTTACTCAAAAAATGGTGAATCATCCCCCATGATTGACATCATCATATTAAATCCTATTGGTTTTTATAATGGTTATTTTGGTTGTACATTTTTCTTAGGAGGCTGATTTTAGACCTCAGAATTCCACTAATGATGCTAAGATTAGTAAGTGTTCTCTTTATTAGAAGTAGATTCATTACTTGGGCCATATTATTGTGGAGGATGAGATAATTGTAGACCCATATAAGATTAAGGTCATCAAGGAATGGTTAGAACCAAATAATTTTACGAAATTCAGGTTTTTTATGGGCCTAGTTGGTTATTACAAAAGATTCATTAAAGGATTATCTAGGATTTCCCATCCCATCACTTCGTTGTAGAGGAAAGGTATTAAATTTGAATGGACCTTCAAGTGTGAGGAAACCTTTCAGTGTTTACAAGATCTGTTAATAAGCACTCCAATATTGAAGATTGTGGATCCAAATGAGGATTTTCTAGTATGCACTAATGCATGTCAAGAAGATTTGGGAGGAGTGCTTATGCGAAATGGACATATGGTGTGTTATGAGTATAGGAAATTGAAGGACCGTGAAAAAAATTATGCTACCATGAAGTCTTAGAATTGGAAGCCATCATCCATTCTCTTAAGATGTGGAGACACTATCTGATGGGATGAAGATTTGAATTACAGATAAATCATTATGGTTTGTGGAAGTTATTTAAGAAGTTGAATTTGAATGCTTGGAATATTAGGTGGCTATAATTTTTAATGGAATATGATTTTAGATTAAATACATTAAAGGAAAGGAGAATAAAGTGGTATATGCTCTTAGCTGAAGATTGCATTTGATGCATGCTTCGGCAGTAAGTATATGTAAGGTGGATATAATATCCATATTAAAGAAGTTGTAAATTTGAATCAAAAGTATTTTTCCATCAAGAAAAGTTTACAACAATATGAAAAGCAACCACAATATTTAGATTATGAGCTTCAAGAAGATGAATTTCTTCTTTATAAATGCCATATATATGTGTCCAATATGTAGGGGGTGAAAGAGTTTACTCCAAAAGAGATGCATGGGGTTCCTTTGCAATACACCTAGGATATTAAAATACTATTACAATGACCAAGTATGATTTTTGGCCTAGCTTGAAGAAGGATGTAACTCCCACCAATTGGAGCAATCCGGTAAAAAAAATCATTGTTGGTCCAAAATTGCTCAAAGAAATGGAAGAAAAGGTTGTGAAAATTAGGCAAAATATTAAGGTTTCCTAAGATAGGCATAAAATTTATGTGGATAAGGATAGATTTCAAAGAGAATTTAAAGTTGGAGATCATGTGATCTGAAATGAGGGTTTGATAACTTGTTATTCTTATAAGAACTTCCCACTCCAAAGCTTAACAAATATATGATCTAGCTTATGTTGACATTCGCGGAATTAATTACTTGAAACAGGTGTATGTGTAATTTATTTTAATTATTTAAGTTCTTTAAGTCAATTTGTTTATGTTAATATTAAACACACATAACATCCATATAATGCAGCAAATAAACATCAACACATAACAACAAATTTAATCTAGGAGTTCACCCGAATATCATGGGTTGTGTCTTCTTGAGCTTTTGTCATCTTGACTTGGCTCTTTGGGATTATGACAAAGTTTCTTTTACAAGTTCCACACTCAACTCCAAAGGTTATTGAACTGAACCAATGGGCTTAGAAAACCATCTATATCCCTGTCATGGATGTCATCACTCTGCAAACAGATCTAAGGTCCCTTAGACTTGATTCCTTTAGTCAGTGCACTGAATTACCCTGAGCTTCTTGATTGCACTAACTCCTTCATAATTATTCAACTGTCATTGCAACCTCTTCTAATGTCTCCAACACATATCAGACACAAACAAGAGAATGATCATTTGCTCAAAATGAGCACTGCATCACCAAACTAGGCCTTCCTCCACGGTTAGCACTTGGCTACCTCAAACTCCCCTATATAATCTCAGCCTTTAGAAGTCTCCAAATGCTTCTAAAAATCCCTGCAATGGATTTATAAGGCTAATTACAGTCAAGAATGATTGTTGGTTCATTGAGAACGAGTACTGGTAGCTCCTGCAACTGCCTCCAACCCCTAGTGGCCCTGAGCTCCAAAATCTCCTTGGATGAAAATCTCTATGAAGATGACTTCTTCAGCTTCTCTGGACTATTCCAATGGCTTCAGAAGGATCCAATTTACCTAGCTAGCCTCTTGTTTCACTCTCCCTAGTCGAAAACTGCTCCTGGAGTGCCTTTAGGCAATATCCCCTAGGGATACTCCACTAAATCTGGTTAACTACACTTAACATTAGTTAAATTTGATCATTCTACCTTTTTAGCCACTCTGCCAAGCTAACCGTCAGAGGCGACTATGACTGTAACTATCGGGCACGCACATGTTGGTGGTATAATCCCCGACGGTTAGGGATAATGCCACGTTTTTGGCGGTCGGGTTAACATGCAGCCACATGTGACTGTGCTACAACTCATAGTTAAGTTAACATGCAATTGCATGGTTAGTTTGCAAATGGTGGACATGTGAATGATTTTATGGGGACCACTGGCGGGTAATATCGCTAGCGGTCTTAACCCCCAATCCGTAACCAGTTACAACATTAATATGCCATGCGACCCATAAAGGTTAAGAAACAATGTTGGTGGAGGTGGTAGCGCATTGGTTTGTCTTCCCAGAGGTCACGGGTTCGATTCCGTCAGACCTATACAAAATTTTACATAACCATTCCAGGGCCACGTGGCGGCCTCCAGGCTTGCCACATGTCAGCACCTTATTGTTCACCCAAAAAGGAATATTCTAGGGAATATTCCTTGGAATAAACTTTTTTTAATATTTCCCAAAAATCAATTTATTCTTGGTCAAATGTCCATAAATAGTAGTTTACTGGACTTTTCAAATTGTGATAACTCCTTTATACTATGTCAGTTTTTCGAACCTTTCACGACGCCAGAATTAGGAAGATGAGATCTATCCAGTCGCTTAAGTTTGACATTCTTTCGAACACTTTGAAATTTGAGTTATCATTAAGGTCTTGGATCAATATATGGTCACTCCTCCCCATTGGGAATCTTTTGGACCCCAAAAGACTGATATAATGATCTGAACAGTAGATGAGAGTACATCACCCTCTTCTTTTCAGCCTCCATACACTTGCCTTGCATGGCTAGTGCCTTTGAACCAAAACTCGAAGGTAGTCGAAACTTCCCTTCCTCGTTGCGCTTGTCCTCCTGTTAAGAACTGTCTTCCTTGAACTCGTTTAGAATTTATAGAAGATAGCTGAATATCGCTTCCTTGATCATCGATCCAAGGTGGTTCAACAAACATGAGATTACATCTTCTCAACAGAAATTTTCCCGAGCAGCATTCAGAATTTCTGTTACAAATTTTCTTTTGACATCTTGTCAAAATACAAGAAAATATCTTGATGACATAAATTCTTGCTCCATCAAAAGAAACAAATTTCACATCATGTGAATCATCATCACGTCTTTACATCTTGTATATAAATGATTGAATAAATCACAAGCCGACTAAAAACATGCCTTTTCAAAAAATTGACCCTTCAAGTCAAGCATGTACAAAAAGAACTTTAACTATTCCTTTTCAAAGATGAAACACTTCATCATTATCTCCGTTTTACAATCATGGAGACCAAATAAACTTTTCCAAGTTGAAATGACATTACATGCATGTTTAAACAAAATGATCGACCATCAAGTCAATTACACATACATGTTCAAATACAAGGAAATCATCAACATTCATGTGTTCATACATACCATTCTCATGTATGTATTTGATTCTTCAACTTTCTCTTAAGCACAACCATAAGTACAAGATCCTCGATCATATGTACATGTACTTTCAAAGCTGAAATGAATATAATTTTGCTACAATAAAGTGAGTCTACATACTCAACTTTTCCATCTTGCAACTTGCATTCCATTAGAAAAGAAATGTGTGAAATCAAAAGACATGCAACTTTAATTGGATAAGAACTCTAGCCATTTCTTACCAATCCAAATCAAAGGTGCTTCCTTTAACTACACATCAACATCGATATTTGAATCATCCTGACACACATCAATTATGCCAACTTCCTTTCCATTCTTGCCATACTCTTTTTCCACTTTCTTCAAATTTCGTGGAAGCATTGTTGGATTTGTTAGCGCTCAAATCTGCCTTAGGTTGAAATAAGGCAAGACTCAAGGCCACATCAAACCACGCTCAGCCTCGTAGCTAGCCCTATGAGGACAGGAGAGGGCTCTCTCCGGGTCAAACTCAGCAAAAGGTAATCGAAAAGGCTCGAGATGACCGAATTGATGACTGATTTTAGGCTAGGTATTAAGTACAAAGAGTTTAGGATTGATTTTTATGATTTTGTTGAAATCAAGGGAAAGGCAATTTTGGGTGCGGGGATGAGGCACAGTTTTTGCAGAGGTCCACTTGGGGCAAGATAGGTAATTGTTTTGATGCCTTAAAGCAAGTGAGATGGATAGATCAGACCGGTGAGAGGCTAAGGAGAGAAAGAGGTCTCAAGGATTCTCCTTAAACTGAAGAAAACATAAAAGGTTAAACAAATTTAAAGGCAGAGCATAGCAATTTCATGGATTCTACCTTAACACTTCATTTGTTTAATTACAGAAGATTCAATAGAGATAATGATGCACATACACAACTTACAAGTACTGATAGAAACACACCATCAAGACATAAAGCCACATGGATCCCAAATAGTGCTGCAAAACCCTGGTCTTTCCTTTGCCAAAAATGCTGATAAAATATGTACAATATAGTCTCAAGCTATCCCAAGAGTCCAACCCTAAAAATGACTAAGAAAATACATAATATAGGCAAGCTAACACATTCCCTTACCTCTAGGGGTCTAGCTCATCATCCTAGGAGCTGTTTCAACCAATTCTAAACTAAGCACTACAATCTAGGCAGTGAAAACAACTTGCCTCTATAAGCTAGGAAACCAATTCATTCATTACATTTTTGCTATTTTATGAATGAATCATCTAGAATAGGTAAATAAGTGTCATAACAAAACAAATATCTAATAATTACATCAAGGAGGGTGAAAAATCCCATCACAAGTCAAAACAGGTGAAACTGGCTTGATTAGGTGAGCCGAGGAAGAAAACTGAGCCAAAACACCCTGTGCGCCGCGCGCCTGAGCCCTGTGCGCTGCGCGCCTTTGCAGCTACCTTTGGGGCACTTCCAGGAATCCAAATTGAGCCCAAGTGGGCTTGTTGGAAAGGCCTGGATGTGTACTTTCCAACCCAAGTGGAATTTTCCAATTTGGTCTCCATTTGACCCTCCAAAAGTGGATTCGCCCAGAAGTACTTCCTGCTGGTGTAAAACGTGGCAGAAAGGTGATTTTCATGATGTTGTTTGAGCTTTTGATCACCCAAAACTTGATGAAATGCCTTGGAAATTTCTGAGCATGTGTATTTCATCATGAAAAATCCAAAAATGTAAGCCACCTGTGATTTGGACCTCTCCATTTTGTGGGTCGCGTGCTGAGCGCGACGCATAGAACCCAAAAACTTGTTTTGCAAGCCAAAAATTTTGAAACGACAAAGTTTTCTCCAAATTTGCCCAAAATTGGAGTGAAGACCCTCTATCATGTATCATGCTCAACTAGTGAAGCCTCGGCCAAAAATCGAAGCAGATCAGGACTTTTGCGTTGTTTTTGTGCTTTGCTCAAACGCCTTTTGAGGACCTTCATTCTCGCTTTGTAAACATGCATGCGAGCCCAATAGTGAGTCTTCATGTGGCGAAGCATGTCCTTGTCCCTGTTTGCCTTCGCCAACAACTTTTCCAAGTGAGTGTTCACTCGGATGAGCATTGATTCTCGATCAATCGGTGTCATCTCATTTAGGCTTCTTTGGGCAGCTTGCCGGTCTTCACGGATGTTTTTCCACTTCTATGAGGCCTCCGGGGTGCATTTTCTTCCGTGGGTGAGTCGCTTTGGGTTTCCACCTCATAGTCAGATGAATGATTAGATGACATGATTGATGCTATGAACACAGTCTTGGAGAAGTGAATGCTGGTCACAAAACTATGTTGGACTGTTGTTGTGATATGATTGAAATCTGCCACGAAGGGGAAAAATGCAACAAGGGACTGTTAGGAAGGGGAAAATATGAAGGGATTAGGGGATATCAGGATATATTTTGTTTAGGGAAATGTAGGAGGGTTTGGGAGGTTTATATAAGTTAGGGTTTGGGGTTTGTGCATTTGGCAGTGGGTGGAAGGGAATTGGGGATAGGGGTTTAGTAAGTTTAGGGGATAGAGAACAATAAAATTCAAGGGGAAATGGTATAAGGGAGATGGGAATGATGGAAAAAGGGAATAATGTGATGGAGGGGGAGCCTTGGTAACAAAATGATGAATGTGCAACCCTTAACAACAGTTGGCTTGAGGATTTTTAGAGGTAGGGTTTGGATGTTTTGTTTCAAACATTTGGAACCATCAACCACCGTCACATAGCACACAAATGGATGAAAGAGTGGGATGTCGACCCTACCTGGCCAATCCAAGAAATTCAATGGCGATTTTTAGCAAGCTTTTAAGTTTTTGGGCTTGTTGGTTGTATGTGCCGCGCGCCTGCCCAACGCGCCGCGCCAGTGTATTTTTACACTGTGAAAACTTGCCTGATGCGCCGCGCGCCTTTCAACCTGATTTTGGGGCACGTCCCAGTGTCCAAATTGGGTGCAGGATAGCGTGTTGGAAAGGTATTTGAGTCTACTTTCCCAAATAATTAGAATTTTTAAATTTAAAGTTCATTTGACCTATCAAAAATCAAATCTCCCAAGACTGGTCAAAATGTGCCAAATGAGGCTTCCTCAAGGCAGAGTGCTGTTGCAGTCAACTTTTGAATGCCTTACTCAACTCCAAATTGAGCTCATGATAGCTCATTGGAAATATCTTGGTGTCTAGTTAGCATGTGATGCATCAAGGAAGTCATTTGGCCAACCATGCTAGGAGAACTCTTGAGTTTCCCAAGGCCACTTTAGAGGTGCATTCAATTCTCCTAAGGCAACGATATTTTTGACATTTCTATAAAAAAATGGTACCTGTGTAAAACATGAGGGAGGTGTTTCATATTTGGCATGTTATGGACAAAAACCTCTCTCAGTTTTCCAAAATTCATCTTTGATTGCTCTGAAACATCTTTTGAGTGAAACTTATCCCGATGTGTGAAACAAGGGATTTTGTTGAAATGAAGCGAAATGAAGGGGATAAGGGGCTTCTAAATCCTTGGGGAAATTTTGTGAAGTAAGGAGGGATGTTAGGAAGCAGGGGAAAGTGGAATCTTAGAGATTGAGTGAGGGGAAGGGGTCCAAAAGGGAAAAACACAGGCCTAACCTAGAAAATTGCCAGGTTGTAGCAAGAAACTAGGGTTTGCGCAAAAATGAGGAATTTGGGGGATCTCAGTGATGGGAAGTGTTCGATAAGGTATATTAAGGATAGGAGAAAGGTGTATGAACTCTGGATACAATTTGCTAATGATTTGACCGTCCAAGAGAATTTCCTTCAAAAGCTAGAGAGGAAATGAACTTACCTAGGTGCAACTGAACAATGAACAAGGTGTGAAATGACCCAAGGGACCTGACATGATGATGAAAACCTATGAATGATAAAACACTCAGCTGAATAGCGACATAGACTGACATTTGGGATTTTGAAAGGATGAAAGCAAACCCAGACCTAATCATAGAGACCAAAATTTTGATTGAAGACTTATTGAAAGACAAAAATGGACCTTGACACCTAAAATAATTTTGTAAAGAGCATGTTGATCACTGAAGGAAGGCTGGAATACTGAACTACATTGGCTCCATGGGATGGTAGCTCCTTGGAGGTGCCAAGAACGACAGATCTTTGGGAGAGCAGACCAGTGCCTTATCCATTGGGCGATGGAGTCATTATTTCAACAATTAACACAAAACTTTGACACATTTATTGACTGAAACATGGAATAAAACTTACTTAATTGTAAATATAAATGACGGAAAAACTGACTCGACAAACTGTACTAAAAAAAAAACTAAGACCTGAAACTTAAAACTCAAAGCTTGGTGGAAGCACCTGGCCACCTGTGTTTACTTACAAGACAATATATCCTCAAACTATATCAAAATGCCAATGCAACCAATCAAGAAGATGGCTTCTTGACTGATTCTTCCTATCAGATCTTCTGGTCAACAGTACAAACCTATCACTGGGCATCCAAAAACATAGTTGACCATGGTCTCCTTCGTCACTGAACACTGCAATAAACACCATCAGTGCTGGCTGCAACAAAATTGCCAGAGGATCTTGAAAAACATGAAGATTTACCTCCTGCTGAAAGAACAAGGTGTCCTTTGCTTCAAATTCTGATTTGCCTTCATCAGGTGCTTCGGTAAAAGTATGCTCATGGGCTTAAAAAAACTCTGAACAAATGGATGAGCAGATCTCTTCTTGGAAAAACATTTCAGCACATGAAACATATGAAGAGGAATCTGAATGGAAATCCTGAATGTTTTGATCTTCTGTGGTGTGAATGTGTTGTAGGTCATTTGTATATGATATGAAGACCAGGTTTTCATGTTCCTTATTACATTCATTAATCATAAGAAGAGAAACTTCATATGATTCTTGAAGTGCACAAATGACATTTCTACCATTTACTAAAGATTCATCCCAAGGAACCTTTTCACTTACTTGACCGAAGATGTCATCTTGCTTTGCATCAATTGACTGGATTACCTCTTTATGAAGACTCTGTTATGATGACGGACTGGCAGTATGATTGAGAACATGTGAATCCATACCTCTGTCATCTGCATTCCAGATGATTTCAACTACAGAATTCTCTTTGATGGGCTTCAGCACAAGATATGCTTGGTCATCACGATCTAATATGGCTGACTGGACTGGATCACATTTTGAAATTGAAATTGGACTTACTTGCATGCTGTCTTCTTTTGTAGGCAGATCTGAAACAATCTCTTCTCTTTCATCATTTTCAGCCATATAGACATCTTCAACCTGCTGATCTATAAAGCTGCTTACAGGACTGTCATCCATTTTAGAAAAGGAAGAAGTTCCACCATCACCTTCTAGACCATGTGCACACTGCAGATCTGCATTAACTTGAGCTGGAACATGACCTTTCAATAGCTGATCTATCTCATCTTCAGACAGAGGAGACAATACCTTTTGTTTTCTTTTGCTCAAACAATGAGTGTCTTCATTGATTTCAAGTGAAGGAGTATACAAACTTTCCTCATACTGCTGATCCATTTCATATAATTCCTGTTCACTGTCAAGATGCAAAATTCCTTCATCTTCTACCACACTAAAACCTTGATCCTGCTGCAAATTTTCATGATCGTCTCTATGCTGCTGAAATGGATTTTCATATAGGGCTTCCATGATCTCATCATCCATGAAATTATCATCTTCATAATATTTCTCAAGGCTTTCAATAAAAGTAGAATCATGTTTGCAACAGTCATGAACTAATTTTAATGATGGGTAAGATACTTGATATCTTTCAATGAACAGAGCATAAAAATCCTTTAAACAGTAAATACAGGCCAGTGGCAAATTTTCATACCAAGATTGGGCTTCGCCTTCGAGAGTGGCCAGGAATATCTTCATTAAACAATCTTCAGGAAAATCAACCTTCAACTTGCGAATATGCATATGAAATCTAACCAGATGTAAAGCAGCATCTTTCTTACCATCATGGTTAAACGTAGGCAGATTCCTTGACCGATCTACCTTGGGCATCTTATCCGGAAAACCTGGAATGTGATCTTGGCTCATGGGAGCGTATTTTCTCATGATTTGGTCCATCTTGAGAATCTCACAGCTACTGATCTCCCTGCAGTGAAGTCACCATGAAGCATCGATTTCTAGATTATTCAGTGAATGGAGTCACCAGGTGAATGATTTCAGCCTTTTGATGTCTGACCGTTGTTCACCATCAACCATCAGATCTGAACTTGATACACGTACTGGGGCAATTTATAAGTTAAGTGTTACGATTACAAGCTAGACCGGAGATCGACTAAAGTAGCGTTTATCTACTATGCACTCGCAGAGAAATGTGAAGTTTGAAGGCTACCTGGCGTGACTTCAGACTCCGTCTGTAGCTATAAATCAAATAACACTAATAAGCAAACCAGTTCTTCCCCAGTATGGTCGCCACTATGTTAGCGCTCAAATCTGCCTTAGGCTGAAATAAGGCAAGACTCAAGGCCACATCAAAACACGCTCAGCCTCATAGCTAGCCCTACGAGGACAGGAGAGGGCTCTCTCCTGGTCACACTCAGAAACAGATAATCAAAAAGGCTCGAGATGACCGAATTGATGACTTATTTTAGGCTAAGTATTAAGTACAAAGAGTTTAGAATTGATTTTTTATGATTTTGTTGAAATCAAGGGAAAGGCAATTTTGGGTGCGGGGATGAGGCACAGTTTTTGCAGAAGTCCACTTGGGGCAAGATAGGAAATTGTTTTGATGCCTTAAAGCAGATGAGATGGATAGATCAGAGCGATGAGAGGCTAAGGAGAGCAAGGGGTCTGAAGGGTTCTCCTTAAACTGAAGAAAACATAGAATATTAAACAAATTTAAAGGCAGAGCATAGCAATTTCATGGATTCTACCTTAACACTTCATTTTCTTAATAAGAGAAGATTCAATAGAGATAATGATGCACATACATAACTTACAAGTACTGAGAGAAACACACCATCAAGACATAAAGCCACATGGATCCCAAATAGTGCTGCAAAACCCTCGTCTTTCCTTTGCCAAAAA
>APFE030100064.1:172408-184714 GCA_000404065.3 Pinus taeda
TCATGTGAGCATAGACTATTTAAAGGGGAAATTATATCTTAGATCCATCTTGATTCTGGGTCTACCAAGTGCTCAGAGGGATAAATAGATTTCATCCCCCCGAGAGTGGTAGATGTGGAGTTAAGATGGCTATAGGTTGGTTTTTATGATAATGAAGATATTAAATAGACTTAGGAAATTATATTGTAAAAACATCTTAAGATGAATGGTTAAAGCATAGACATTGGACAAGTATATTTATATACTTCTATTTTAAACTCAAACAAATCCAGGGGTAAAAGGAATGGATTGATTGCACTAGTCATCCTTTTATAAGTTCCTAACATATGTTGGAGTAAACAGATTGTAATTTGGGTAATTTTTCTAATTGCAAATGAGAACATACTTGTGTATTGACAGGGTGGTTACGAGGTCCCTAGAAGTGGAGTAAACAGATTGTAGTTTGGGTAATTTTTCTAATTGCAAACAGGAACATAGAAGTGATGAATTTGAATTTTTCTTGGTTTTATATCTAGTATTAGGTTTTTTCTCATGCTTTCTGTGAATGGAACGAATGAATTTTATCTTACAACCACTAGATTATCGATCGGTAATTTTGATTTCAAAAGATATTTTAAAGAAATGCAATGATTTCATTTGTGTATCCAGTAAACACAAGATTTTATAATTGAGTAAAATATTCGCCATGCCTGGTGAGAGATTCGCCAAAAAATTTATATATACATATCATATTATTGATAAAATCGCCTTCCATTTTTCCTATATACCATGGAGATTCGCCCATTTATTATACATGTAAATTTAGGGGGGTTCTTGAAATTTTCCCTGAAGAACAGAAGCGAAAATACTTCTACAAATATAAGCGTTGGATTCGAGGTAGGCTCTCATCTTCACCTTTATTTTGCAATTAGGAACCTGCGTGTTAGCGTGCTTGATTGTTGCTAGACCTCAGTTAGGCTAAAGGGATCGCCTTTGTCCGCAGAGGGGATTTACCTACACAGCAATGCACATACACAACTTACAAGTACTGAGAAAAACACACCATCAACACATAAAGCCACATGGATCCCAAATAGTGCTGCAAAACCCTCGTCTTTCCTTTGCCAAAATGCAGATAAGATATGTACAATATAGTCTCAAGCTATTCCCAAGAGTCCAACCCTGAAAATGACTAAGAAAATACATAATATAGGCAAGCTAACACATTCCATTGCCTCTAGGGGTCGAGCTCATCATCCTAGGAGATGTTTCAACCAATTCTAAACTAAGCACTACAATCTAGGCAGTCAAAACAACTTGTCTCTATAAGCTAGGAAACCAATTCATTCATTACATTTTTGCTATTTTATGAATGAATCATCTAGAATAGGTAAATAAGTGTCATAACAACATAAATATCCAATAATTACATCAAGGAGGGTGAAAAATCTCATCACAAGTCAAAATAGGTGAAACTGGCTTGATTCGCTGAGCTGAGGAAGAAAACTGAGCCAAAACACCCTGTGCACCGCGCACATGAGCCCTGTGCGCCGCGCACCTTTACAGCTACTTTTGGGGCACTTTCCGGCATCCAAATCGAGCTCAAGTGGGATTTTTGGAAAGGCCTTGATGTCTACTTTCCAACCCAAGTGGAATTTTCCAATTTGGTCGCCATTTGACCCTCCAAAAGTGGATTCTCCCAGAAGTACTTCCTGCTGGTGTAAAAAGTGGAAGAAAGGTGATTTTCATGATGTTTTTTGAGCTTTTGATCACCCAAAACTTAATGAAATGCCTTGGAAATTTCTGAGCATGTGTATTTCATCATGAAAAATCCAAAAATGTAAGCCACCTGTGATTTGGACCTCTGCATTTTGTGGGTTGCGTGCTGAGTGCGACGCATAGAACCCAAAAACCTGTTTTGCAAGCCAAAATTTTTGAAACGACAAAATTTTCTCCAAATTTGCACAAAATTGGAGTGAAGACCCTCTATCATGTATCATGCTCAACTAGTGAAGCCTCGGCCAAAACTCGAAGCGGATCAGGCCTTTTGCGTTGTTTTTCTGCTTTGCTCAAACGCCTTTTGAGGACCTTCATTCTCACTTTGCAAACATGCATGCAAGCCCAATAGTGAGTTTTCATGTGGCGAAGAATGTCCTTGTCCCTGTTTGCCTTCACCAACAACTTTTCCAAGTGAGTGTTCACTCGGATGAGCATTGATTCTCGATCAATCGGTGTCATCTCATTTAGGCTTCTTTGGGCAGCCTGCCGGTCTTCACGGATGTTTTTCCACTTCTATGAGGCCTCCGGGGTGCATTTTCTTCCGTGGGTGAGTCTCTTTGGGTTTCCATCTCATAGTTGGATGAATGATCAGATGACATGATTGATGCTATGAACACTATCTTGGAGAAGTGAATGCTGGTCACAAAACTATGTTGGACTGCTGTTGTGATATGATTGAAATCTGCCACCAAGGGGAAAAATGCAACAAGGGACTGTTAGGAAGGGGAAAATATGAAGGGATTAGGGGATATCAGGATATATTTTGTTTAGGGAAATGTAGGATGGTTTTGGAGGTTTATAAGTTAGGGTTTGGGGTTTGTGCATTTGGCAGTGGGTGGAAGGGAATTGGGGATAGGGGTTTAGTAAGTTTAGGGGATAGAGAACAATAACATTCAAGGGGAAATGGTATAAGGGAGACGGGAATGATGGAAAAAGGGAATAATGTGATGGAGGGGGAGCCGTGGTAACAAAATGATGAATTTGAAACCCTTAACAATAGTTGGCTTGAGGATTTTTAGAGGTAGGGTTTGGATGTTTTGTTTCAAACATTTGGAACCATCAACCACCATCACATAGCACACAAATGGATGAAAGAGTGGGATGTCGACCCTACCTGGCCAATCCAAGAAATTTAGTGGCGATTTGGAGAAAGCTTTGAATTTTTTGGGCTTGTTGGCTGTATGCGCCGCGCGCCTGCCCAACGCGTCGCGCCAGTGTATTTTTACACTGTGAAAACTTGCCTGATGCGCCGTGCGCCTACCCAACGCGCCACGCACCTTTCAGCATGATTTTGGGGCACTTCCTGGTCTCCAAATTGGGCGCAGGATAGCTCGTTGGAAAGGTATTTGAGTCTAATTTCCAACCCAACTAGAATTCGTCAATTTCGAGTTCATTGGCCTTGTCAAAAGACAAATATCCCAAGACTGGTCAAAATGTGCCAAATGAGGCTACCTCAAGGCAGAGTGCTGTTGCAGTCAACTTTGGAATGCCTTACTCAACTCCAAATTGAGCTCATGATAGCTCATTGGAAAGATCGTGGTGTCTAGTTATCATTTGACTAATCAATAAAGTCATTTGGCCAACCATGCTAGGAGAACGCTTGAGTTTCCCAAGGCCACTTCAGAGGTGCACTCAATTCTCCTGAGGCAACGGTATTTTTGACATTTCTCTAAAACCATGATACCTGTGTAAAAAGTGAGGGAGGTTTTTCGTCTTTGGAATGTTATGGACAAAAACCGCTCTCATTTTTCTAAAATTCATCTTTTATTGCTCTGAAATATCTTTTGAGTGAAACTTATCCCGATGTCTGAAACAAGGGATTTTGTTGAAATGAAGCGAAATGAAGGGGATAAGGGGCTTCTAAATTATTGGGGAAATTTTTGGAAGTGAGGAGGGATGTTAGGAAGTAGGGGAAAGTGGAATCTCAGAGATTGAGTGAGGGGAAGGGGTCCAAAAGGGAAAAACACAGGCCCAACCTAGAAAATTGCCAGGTTGTAGCAAGAAACTAGGGTTTGCGCAAAAATGAGGAATTTGGGGGATCTCAGTGATGGGAAGTGTTCGATAAGATATATTAAGGATAGGGGAAGGTGTATGAACATATGGATACAAGTTTTGCTAATGATTTGACTGTCCAAGAGAAATTGCCTTCAAAACCCTAGGAGAGGAAAATGACCTTACCTAGGCGCAACTGAAGCATGAACAAGGTGTGAAATGACCCAATGGAACCTGACATGATGATGAAAACCCTATGAATGATGATAGACTCAGCTGAATAGTGACATAGACTGAAATTTGGGAAATTTTGAAAGGAGTGAAAGCAAACCCTAGACCTAATGCCTAGTGACCAAATTTTGCTGGAAGACTTATTGAAATGACAAAATTTGACCTTGACACCTTAAAATCATTTTGTAAGAGCATGTTTGATCACTGAAGGAAGGCTGGAAATACTGACACTAACAGGGAGAATTATAACCCATTTGTTTGATCTAGCATCATCCTTCCAGCATCAATCCCTCTTCACCTCATGAAATAGCAAGATCACACCAACAATACAATGCTTTTATCTCAAATACAAACTATCAACACTTCCTTGCAATTCACAATATTCCAGCCTCTAGATCTCTTAGACGAGGGATCCATTTATAGATGTGTGCAAGGGTGTGAGTCATCTCTGGGGTTTTGATTAGTGTCATGCCACTTGTTATAATTGATTCCACTTGTTACAATTGGTTCCACTTGGATATTTTTTAGATCTCTTACTCATCCCTAAGCGAATTCAGAGAGGCAAGTGTCATAAGAGAAGTTTCTATAAGATTCCATGAGTATCCACTTAGCAAACTGTCTCAGACATTTTTCCATCCTCGCCCATTGCACCATGCAAAAGGCCTAATTAATATGCATCACACTTGAGAAGTGTACCACTAAGTATGCATCGCACATGGCCAATGTAGCAGTCAGTATGATTTAGTTTGTTCCTTTTTTGGATGGTTTTTGAGGTGGAACTTTTGGGAAATGATGTAATCAGATGACCATGTCCTTTAGGGAATGAAACAACTCTTTTAGGGGTTGAAAAGCCCTAGTTTATCGAAATATAAGATTGGGGTTGAAGTGCCCAAATATGTCTATAACACATAGCCACCAACAAACACTTGCAAATTAGCACAAACATTATGCATCAGTATGTTGCTGGTCCAGCTACACTCAAGATGATGATGCACATGTTATAAGACGAGTTGTATAGAGGAGCCATATCGGTGTACCCATATGTAATGGAGGTAAGAGTTCACTTTCAGCAAGATGTCACCATTGAGTGTGCAAACACCATCAACGATGACCAAGCTTGGTATCAGTTTGCCACCATCGATCGTCACGAGGATTTCGAAGAGTTGGTCTTCCCACAACTTTCTGATTCTTAGTGATAGCTTGCATGGCTTTCTCAAGCCTATTTTGTCTCACATGGGTACATGTGCAGTTGTAATATAACATCTTGTAAAAGTGAAAGAACAAGTGTCGATAGTTGAATGTAATAGTCATGTAGTAGCTGAAGAGTCACGAGGGTAGGTGAAGAGTCACAAAGGGGAATGTCAAGGTTCAAACAACCCTTTTCTATTTATAGAACCTCATAACTCATTGTACGGGCTTTTGGGCATCCAAGCTTATGATAGGAGTATCTTAGAGAAAGCTTGGAGTCTATTGTAATGAGCCTTGACTTCTCCAAAATGCAGAGCTAGTACATCTTTTTGGAGTAGCAGGTGGCAGTGACTGTAACGTTCCATTATCGGGACTAGTGGTTGGTCATGGTTATACTGTGTGATTGGAACTTCCACTTCTTAATATAACAGAGCCAATATGTTTCATGCATGTGTTGTTATTTTATTTCAGTTACCTTGGTTACTCTAATTATATATGTATTTGTTTTCTTGCGCATGTATGTATAGACTCTTTCTTTATATGTATGTATGAATCTTAATGAGATGTGATGTTGGTTTAACCATCACTTTGGACTCTTGGTTCACTTGCCTTCCAGTTTGTGATGCATCTTTTCTTATGTGTTCCCTTCCAAGACACTTGTTTCCATAAGTTTCCAAGGGGCACACTCACCCCACTTTCCATGTGTTAGAACCATTCATGCACCAACAAGGACATCCTTACGCCTACGCGCAACTGCGGTCAAGGCGACATCGTACGACCCACTACTGAAACTCCTACACCAAACAGTTTGAGGTCTAGTTGGGACTTCTTACCAGGGATATCCCTTGACATGTTGGTGGGTCCAACACCGTCAACAATTTCATGAACATAAGACTACTAGGAAAAATAAAATTCACAACTTGAATGAAATAAGGTTATTTACCCAATATGTAAACCTTTCATTTCATGTGCAATATTTCTTCTTAAGGATGATAATTGTTTCCTACTACTACTTAATAAAGAAGTCCCCCTTGATACAATTCTCTCTGCTCTCCTGCATCTACTCCCTTGCATCTGTGTGAATATAGATCTTATGGACCTAACTTGACTATGGACCTTTTGTCATTCCACACTTCTGCTGCAACTCATCTTCTTCTTCCCACTACATAAGATGTTGTTGTGTACTCCCCTTGAAACTTGGTTCCTCTTTCCTATTTCTCGCAATGTTGATATGCTTGAAGATAAACCAATCTATTCATATAATCAGCAAGGCGCTTGTTGTCACTTACTGCGAAATGTGTTTTCAAATGTCCAAAGAGTAAATGAGCATAGACATTTTCAATCATCTTCTATGCCACAAAAGGAATCAAATCCTACATCAGACCCTCTCCATTTGAAAGTTATTTGAACAAGATCTCCAAAGATATGTCGAAGTCCAAAAAAGGACCCCTAGATCAAAAGATATGGTCTGCTAAATTTCAAGGATTGAAGCCTTAGGAGGGAATATCAGAGGTATGATATATTGGAGATCGCATATTGGAGGTCTAATGACATTGGAGATCAGCGATTGCACATCAGAGCATCAGGCATATCGGTGATCACATATTGGAGGTCTTGGCATATCGATAATCACATATCGGAGGTCCTACATTTTGGCAGTCGAATACATCAGAGCAAACTGTATTGGAGCTCATAGAAGATCGACACGTCACAATATCACAACATTGGAACATCGACAATTGAAACTTCTAAAAGTGTAAACGTTTTAAAAGTTTTGATAGCATTAAAAACCATTGGGAATTCTAACAAAGGATTAATAAAGGATTTCATTGCAAAACCAAAAGTGGGTGGGCCCTTTTATCTCTCCTCTAGCGGATTATCTGGTGGCATTTGATTGGTTCCGATAAAACTACATTGGCATCTTACGTCAGCATGACATGGTGGTACGAAAGGACATGTGGCAAGAAGTTTTGGCATTTTGAGAGGGCCTAAGGGGGAAAATCTGGGTGACATGTGTCACCACTCAGGAAGTGCCACATGTAGTGATGACATCATATCAAAGGTCAGCATATCAGAGGTTGAGGATGTTAGTGTTTTATAGTAGTTAGCAATTGAAAAAGTGTCGATAAGGGGGCTCTGATATTAGGGTTGGCACATGGTTGAGAAGAACTTATAGAACCAAGGGCATTAAGCTCTTAACAAAGGAAAAACGACCCCTGGGTAGGAACAAAATGCCCTAGCACCTTAAGGCTAAGCCTTTGGTCATTGCATTAAGTCCCATGGAGGAAAATATAAAGGGGCTAAACAAAAGGGTCCAAGAACATCGAAACTTTGTTTTCGTAAGGTCATTAAGAATAAAAGTCCCAATGAGTAAAAGATTTGATATAACATTATTGTAATAATACAGGACATAGTGGTTTTCGATAGTGTAATACAAAGATTTATGAGATGGATGAGTCGGTAGTTGTGATTCCACGACACCACTAAGGCCACCACAACTGATCGCTCCCAACTCTAGAAAGTGGAAAATTCAAGTTGTTAAGTTGAAAGTGATAGACGAACTGGATGAATAACTAAAGAGGAACATTGTGGCAGAGACATGGCCTAATCAGAGGCCATCACAGGAATGGAAATGAGGTATTTTCTTCAACCATAATTCAATTTTCCTTATTTATTTTATTATGGTAATACCTAGATTTTAACAAAAGGAATCAAATCCTTTGTAATTATTTGGGCAACAGACTGTCACATGCCGAGATAGCTAGTCGATCAAACAACTAGAACTCGACTAAGATATTTTGTAACTTCTTTTAAAGCTTCCCGTCTGCTTATAAAAAGAGGGAAGAAACACTTAACATAGGTTCTGTAATTCTATACCCAAGAGGCCCGAATTTTGTGGTTCCACTTTGGTTCAATTTGCTTGTTCATGAGGTCCTTGGGTTGATACAATTGGTAAATGTAATGGACTATTGATTTGGACTCCATCCTCAAGGATTAATGAAATTATTTTGTTGATTCCAATTAAGCAATGCGCAATATGTTTCCCCTTTTTTTATCACTTCATGTATGTCTTTCCTCCTTTGAAATAGTGTAATGGAGCTACTACTATCACTCTCCTTATGGTTGTATGTTTGCTGCTAGGTAGTAAAAAGTACATGTGTTAACTACATATTTATTTGTGTTATTTAATAGCCTACAATACTTGTATGTGCATAGATTTACTTATTGTTGTTTGGTGACAAATGTATTTAGGAGGCATAGAGATTGAGACCTTAATTCACGCTCCACGTTTTCTGCATTTTCACCTCCTCACTCTTCCATATTTCTACTGAAGATTGTTGCTTAGGATTTTGTGCTATGCTCAGCCCTCTGCGTCGATTTACCTCCTTTCCTTCTTCTTGTTCACCTATACTACAACAAAAATGTTAATTTGCTTATTGTTGTGTGCCGACCACCAGAACCAAGACATTTCTCTTTGAGATTAACCATACCTACCAGTGTTTGTTTGCTTGAGTTTACCTAGATGAAGGACGATTGAACCAAGCCCATGAATTATCTCTTTCCAAACTACATGACATATGGAGTGCAACAAAAATCCCTCCTAATAATATTCAAAAGCACTCCTCTCAGATTCCCTAGGCATTGACCCCTTTCTCTCAACCCAGGGGTTGTCTCTAGGAGGTTTCTACATATTCTGAAGCAATTATGTGACAGGAGATAGAAAAATATACAAGATCTGGCGTTGTTGCTGGGGAATGAATCAGAATATTTTTCCTTGGGTACGAATTTTTTTACATTCCCTCTATTAGGTGAGCAAGGGAATTGTGGGTTGAAGATATCTCACGTTGGCAACTCCACTGTTTGATTCTTATTTTAAACACCTTGGTGAATCCACTGTTTGAATCTTATTGTAAACACCTTGGCGACTCCATTGTCTATATCCTTATTTGGTCATCCTAGCTTTCAAGAGGCCTCATACTTGCTATGATGATAAACAACATAAAATCTCCCCTAATTTGAACTTTATATCACTCTCCTAGAGGGGTTTTCAAAAGGGGCACTCCTACATTCTTGGCCAACAAATTTTCCCCACTAGATTTTTCTTCTATTGCTTGTTATCCCCATCATGTATCTTCAGTTCATGAATGGTATACCTTTTTTCCTAGATTTAGTGGAAACACATATAGAAGGTCGGACCAGAACCAACCACCTTTCACTACATGGCCACCTCAAGCATTTTCTATGCCACCATGGCCTATCCAATCAAATAATAATTGGCCAAATTCCTCTTACCCTCCACCTTTCTGGAAGAACACCCCCTATTCCTCTCAATGGTCTCCTTCTACCTCGCAAAATCAGAACTAGGAACCAAATTGGCAATGATCTGCAAACCAACCTATGGTAACAGTTCCTCTACCTCAACCAACCTTACCAGCACCTTATTTGTTGTAGCAAAATCCTCAACCTAATATGCGGTTGCAACTCCCAGCTCAACCCAACCCAAATCTTAACAATAAACTAATCCAGTTAGTCCAAATTATTGAAAGTCTGAACCCTGAAGTTGAGATGAGAGAATGTAATGAAATTAAGTTAATATATGGTCGTGTAATTTCTCCAGATGAGGACAAAAATCTACAACCTGAGGGTAAAGAAACACATCTGAATAAGCCTTCGACTGTAGATGACCAACAAATAAAATAGGGAGGAGATACAGTCAGGCAGAAAGATCCCGAGAAAATTATAATTACTTCTCCCCTGTTCCCAGAAAGATTGATAATATCTCGACCAATTGAATATCCTAACTTTGATCTTCTGGGTGAACTAAAAAATCTCTATATAAAAATACCCCTCCTCCAGGCCATTCAAGACATTCTGATATATGCTAAAACCACTAAAGAATTGTGTGCAAATAATTCTATGAGGAAAACAAAAATAACACCAACTGTACATGTCGTCAAAGCTTTGTCTGATTTATTACTAGGCAAAGAGGCACCTGTAAAATATGAAGACCTGGGAAATCCCATTATCACGGTACAAATAAATGGTTGCTCTTTTCCCAATGCTTTAGTTGATTTAGGGGAAACCATTACTATTCTTACAACAGAAACTTGCGAAGTGCTTGGCATCACAACCTTAGAACCAACCACTACCTTGCTGGAATTAGCTAACCGTTTAGTAATTACGCTAGAAGGAACATTACAAGATGTGATGGTTTCTGTGGACTTGTGGGAATATCCAACAGATTTTTTTATTATTAACCCCAGAAATCAACTAGATGGACACCCCTTAATACTAGGAAGGCCTTGGCTAGCAACAACCGATGTTTATATAGGCTTCCGAACAGGAAGTATGACCATAACCAGAGGAAATGATGTAATGAATTTAGCTTTATACCCTCCTACTCAGCCAAGCCTAACCATTGTAAAAATTAGGAAACAACCAGCAACATATGTAAAAGAGAATATTCGTTCACCATTGACTGTGGCAGATGCGCTTGAATTCAAAAACCAAACAGAAGACGATGTCATAAACACCTTTATTAATCACCCTGCTATAGTGTCTAATTTGATATGTCACATGATTGAAGCAGTCCTTGATAATGAGATTGAAGAAGATTCCTTGAGAGACATTAATGACCAACCAATACCAACAACCATTGTCTATAATAGAAAACCTATTGAAATCGAGCAAGGGAAAATCCTGAACATTAACAATAATTTGAGTAATGACTAGCAACAAAAAATTATCCAAGTCCTTAGGAAATATAAAGGTTCTTTTGCATGGGATTACCCAAACATGAAAGGGATTGACCCTCAGTTATGCATGCACAACATCTACACTGAAAAAGATGCAAGACCCATTTGACAACCACATCATAGATTAAATCCTCATCTAAAGGATATTGTGAAAGAAGAGCTTCAAAAACTATTAGATGTGAATTTTATCTATCCTATATCTGACAGTAAATGGGTTTCTCCATTAGTAGTTGTCCCTAAAAAGAATGGAAAATGGCGGATATGCATTGACTACAAAGAACTCAACAAAGCAATGCAAAAAGACCATTTTCTGCTTCCATTTATCGACCAGGTCCTAGATACACTAGCAGGAAAGAAATTCTTCTCTTTCTTGGATGGCTTCAGTGGCTACAACCAAATCCAAATTTCCCCTAAAGACCAGGATAAAACTACTTTCACTTGCCCCAGGGGAACATTTGCTTACATGGTATTGCCTTTTGGATTGTGCAACGCACCTGCTACATTCCAAAGAGCCATACTCAATATTTTTGCAGACTTGATAAATGAAGGATTGGAGGTGTACAAGGATGATTTCACACCCTATGGAGATGACTTTGATCAGGCATTACAAACATTGGAGAAAGTCCTAGATCGGTGTATTGCTACTAGACTATGCTTAAGCCATGAGAAATGTCATATGATGATGACAGAAGGACTGATTCTGGGTCATTATGTTAGCCTCCTGCTGCAGCAGGTTACTCATATTTCATGATTGACATTTTACAGGCCAAATATGTCATACTTTCCATGCTGCAATGCTCCATATTTGCTAAACAATCACCAAGCAAAGAAGGCTACTCAGAGTTCATCTAACTGCTTTCCATTCATAAGTTACCATCTAAATAGCTGAAAAGAAGATTAGCTTAGAATTTGTTTAAATACACTCTATGCTCAATTTCTGCTGTTTCTTTATGTTTTCCTCGGTTTAGGCATAAATATGAATTCCACACGGCTCATGTTTGCCCTAACCTTAGACAGTTATCCAGGGATTCTTCATTGCCCCTAGATAGAGATCATCTTTCCCTCTATTAAGTTGAATGAGAGATTCTTAAGTGCCTCTCATTCCTTACATATCACTCATCCTTTTAGTTTGAAGATTGTGTTATGTGCAGCTATCCTGCTCCATATTTCTCTTATGACCAAGAAAACCCACTGGTAATCCTAACCCATGACTCCATGCCCAATAGTTTGAAACTTATCACTTCATGAATTGCCTCTCTGCCTGAAAGCATTTTCCTTCCATCCAAACACAAACAAAAACCCCTGAACCAAAAGCTAGCCTAAAATCATCAACAAATTTAAATCATTAAGAGAGAGCCCTCTCTAATTGCAGGTGGGCTAG
>APFE030100068.1:0-25483 GCA_000404065.3 Pinus taeda
GACCCACCTATGGTTTTGTGCATGATTTTCGCACATGTTTTTTGGACGCGATGGTTTTCGGTCCATGGTATTGGATGCGATTGGACGTGATGGTTTTTGGTCCATGGTATTGGATGCTTTGGCATGTATAAATATGTATTGTAACATTGAAAGGAATATAATGAAAAATCAAGCTGGTAGTCTCGTTTTTGGGATCCAGGGGAAATCTCTGTGCATATGTCTTTTTTATGTGTTATGCTCTCGCAATGTTTATTTTTTCTGTGATTTAGAATTCGTATGCAGGTAATTTTTGTACGGGGTTAAAACCTACATTCACATCCTTTGCTCTCCCAACTCATTAATAAATTGTAGGCAGATCCAAATTCCACAGCAGGCTACTCTTGGCAGGATGAGATTGTTCGCTACAAGGACAAAGTAGTGATATCACCAACATCCACCCTCAAAAGTCACATTTTGGCAAAGTTGAACTCATCCCCCATTGCAGGCAATTCAGGCTTTCAGAAGACTTATGCTCGCACTCAATGTTCATTCTTTTCGACAGGCATGAAAAAGGACATTCTTACTTTTGTAACTGAGTGTGATGTGTGTTAGCGCCACAAAGGAGAAACAGTCAAATCCCCAGGCACATTACAGTCGTTTCCCATCTCGACCTCAATCTAGATGAAGGTTTCTATGGATTCCATTACGGGTCTTCCAAATTCAGGCAACAAGTCAGTCAGCATGGTGGTTGTGGACAGACTTTCTAAGTATGCTCATTTTTGCGCCATACCCCACCCTTTTACACCAGCTTTAGTGGCTCAATCTTTCATGGACCAGATCTTCAAATTGCATGGCATGCCCACTTCCATTATGTCTAATCGTGACTCGATATTCACCAGTAACTTTTGGCAGGAACTCTTCAGGCTACAAGGTACCCAACTACAACTCCGTACTTCCTATCATCCCCAAACTGATGGTCAAACTGAAGTAGTCAACAAATGTCTGGAGACCTACCTTGGGTGTTTCACTTCAGAAAAGCAACATCTATGGGTACAGTGGTTACCTCTAAGCAAATGGTGGTATAATACTAACTATCATGCCACCACCAAAATGACTCCATATGAAGCAGTTTATGGTCAACTCCCTCCTTCACCTACTTCTTATATATAAGGATGCTCGAAGGTACAAGCAGTGGATCAACTCCTACAGAACGTGGAACCATGTTGGCCCACCTCAAAGAGAATCTCCATCAAGCTCAAAATCGCATGAAGCAATAGGCAGACCAACATCGTTCAAAATGCAAATTTCAAGAAGGGGATCAGGTATTCTTGAGGCTGCAACCATATAAGCAAACATCACTCAAAGACAAGGGTTGTTAGAAATTATCTCCAAAATTCTACGGACCGTATCAAGTACTTCAGTGCATTGATGAAGTAGCCTACAAGCTAGCCTTACCACCCACTACAAAAATCCATCTTGTCTTCCATGTCTCATGCCTCAAGAAAGTGGTTGGGAACCATTGCAGAATTTAAACCAGTCTATGGGAATTGGATGAAGAAGGTTCAATCTGGGTCCAACCTGAACAGGTTCTTGACACGTGAGAACGACACCTATGTGGCCACACAATCAAGGAAGTCCTCGTCAAGTGGAAAGACACCTCTCCAAAAGATGCAACCTGGGAACCAACCACTGTTGTTCAGCAGTTTCCATAGCTTCAACCTTGAGAACAAGGCTATTTTTATGGGGTAGGGCATGTTAGGGTCCAACCCTAACCCCCTTATTTATGTAATAGGTTTAAGTCATAGTTATAGTTAGTTAAAGAGTCAATAAATCCCATATTAATAATTGTAAGTGGTTGACCCGCATTTAAATAAGGGACCACAGTTAGTTGCAAATAGGCCATGGTATTAGATAGATGGTATTAATAAGAACCATGGTACTGACCCTTGGTATTGCATGTATGAATCCTATATAAAGGATAGAGACTCCCCTCGAGGAGTGTCGTGTCTTATTTTGTAATTGAGCCCAACTCTATTGGAGGTTGCCCCCTCGAAGAGGCAAGTGAACATTGCTTTCCTTTCTGAATAATAAAATACATGCTGTTATTTCTTATTATTATGTGTTCTGGGTATATTTCTTTGCATATTTGGTATTCTGATATCTTCTCGCAGGTCAAGAGCATAACATAAACCTGCGAAACCTTCTTACAAACTCGTAAGTTATATTGTCTTTTCTCACCAACTCGTGCTCACAAGACAATGATCACAATGAGTACCTTTGTCCTCCTTATAAACAATTCGAATGACTAAATTTGGAAAATTATATTTTAGGAATGGATTTTATGATTGATGAGTTAATTGAGTTGAACTACTCATGCAACTCGTCTCATCTCAATTCTAGAACTTGAGATTCAGTCACTTGTCCTTTTCCCAAATTAACTCACTACTTCTAGGATAAAATTCTAACTTATAGGAATTTATTCCTAACTTATAGGAATTCGATCATGCTAAGGAAGAACTCATTGAGGTCCCTTTGGTTAAGGGACAAATCAAGGAACCCTTTCTCGCTATCATTTTCAACACTCCCTCTTAGTGAGGAAGGTGTTTTTGGAAGAACCTCATCCACTTGGATCTGTCTCTGACACTACTACGTTCTCCGTTGTTGTAGCTGCTCCCTCTGAACTAGAAGGCTTCCCTACTTTCTTCTATAGAACCTGATCTGAAGAGTTGTTCTTTCCCACCATGCTCTGCGAGTCCATCACTTTATCCATAAGTGCCGTGCACCCTGTGTACCTCTGTGGCTTCTTCCATTGGCTGAAAGTGATACTGGAAGATTCAATTCTCTTTTGATCTCCCTTAATCAAATCCTCTGCCGACTTGGATCAAACACTCCATGTACTGGAAGTCTTTGACTGAGTGGCTGCCTCCACTCGCCCTGGGTTATGCTGCTCATCATCCCGTTGGTCAACCCAAGTGCCAACTAGCTTAGACTTAAACTAAGCTATTGGCTGAGACTCCATCTTGAGAGCTCTATCTTGCTCTCGCTCAACCACCACTTCTCTACTCTGAGAAATCCCTTCCTTGCTGCTTAAGGTTGCACCTGTATCTACTTGCAACTTGTAGAGATCCTTTTGTCACACCCATCTACTTCTTACATCTAGAAGCTAAGTGTTGGAGGTACACCTCACCACTACTGAAGATGATATCATATCCCTTGTCCTCAAGGGTAGCTATTGAAACAAGATTCTGCCTCAATAATGGAACATAGAGAACATCTCTAAGATGAAGAGGATTACCCAATTCCCTCTGAAAAATGATAGTACCAATTCCTCTAGCTGCATACATTCCATCATATCCTAGCTCAATCTATAACCGCATGTCCTTCTCCTTCAGATGGCTAAAATTCTTCTTATTCTCGGACATGTGGAAGAATTCTCCTTGAACACATCTAGCAAGTACTTTGCCTCCTCTTTTGTTGATCGCTGCAACTTCAAGTACTTTAGAATGCCCGCATCTCCAGCCATCAAATCTACCACTATCAATCTCTCTTGGTTTCTCTAAGAAGACTAAACATAGGCTACTAAAACTTCCCACTATTTTCTCTCCTGCTCCTTCAAGATCATTAGCTCTTAGGGACTTCCAAGCTTCCCACTAACAATTTCCTCTACTGCTCCAAAGGATCACACTCTTAAGGTATTTTTCAATCTACCCTCCTATCATTGTAATGCCTCTCTACATTCATTGAACTAGGGCTTCACAAAACTACCCTCTTGTTGTCTCTTAGCTGCTCCAAGAATGTCAATCCTAGGGCTTACAAAGCTACCCTTTCACTGTGACACATCAACTCCTTTGTCACTCTTCTCAGGCCTCCAAAAAATACCCACACACAATAAACACCTTCACTAATCTAGGGCTATCAAGCACTGTTGTTCATCACCTATGAACAAACCTATATTTTTTCCTTGAGTCTACCCACTAACCTCCACTTCAAGACATCCCAACCGATATTCCCAACACCCACTGTTGTTTCCACAATCTGAAATAGGTCTTGACCTCTTTTCTTCTCTGAACTAGACCATATAGGGATTGTTTTATGGAATTGTTCATGCATAAGAGATAAGTCTCAATTAGGGAATTAAGGACTACTCACATATCATTCTTCTAATATCTTTTAGATGAGTGAAATAGGGTAAGATAATATGTTGTATATTTCCCTAATTGACATCCCTCCATCACTTTGCAAAGATCAACTTGGAAAGACAATCCCTTACCTCTTCAATATGTATTATTTTGTCTTAAAAGAACTCAAATCTGAGCACTCTTTTATGAGGATTTGACCCTCCCTACTCTTGATCGAATGCAATTTATGGATGGTGATGGTCTTTATAATAATCTATGCTCTGATACCATGTAGAAAATGTATGGAATTTTGTAACTGCTAATATGAACAATCTGAAAACTACTTTCTTTTCATATAGGCACAAAATTTCTCTACTACACACCATCACAATAATCAAGGCACAAAATTTTCTAGGGAACCCAATTGGGAAAACCCTCTACTTGTTTGAGAATTTTATTGAATAAATTTGAGCAATAAATTTCTTACAAATCCAACTTTTTTCAATAGAGAATATAATATGATTCCCTCTGCTTGTACTAAGCTGAAACACTCCTTACAAGACCTTTGATTTGCTCCTCTATTTCTTCCTAATTCCTTGCACATAATGTTGTCACTCACTGCATTGTGGGTTTCAATTGGTCAAGGTTGCCTAAGAGCAGTGAATTTTGGAGCCACTTTCCTAGGCCATAGAAGATCTCAGAGCTAAATCATACCCTCTCCATTACATAGTGCTCGGAAATAGCTTTCCAACAATATATAGAAGTCCATGAATGGTCTTCTTGATTGGAAGTTAGAGCATGTTGAAGATCACACTTGGAAAGCCTTGAAAACCAACAAAATGACTAAGCATGAGGGAAAATAGCATATCAGCGACCCCGCAATCCCGCATCCTGCATCTCGGAAACCCCACAGTCACAACAGTCCCACATGGTCCTCACAATACCTGATGAGCCATCCTTAAGGAATTGCAGGGGGAAGAATCGTCGATATGGTGTGACATCGCCGAGGAAGACCGGAATTCATTTACAAAGGAAAATCATGGTAAAACCAAGGCAGGGTCACCCCCTTCTCTCTCCTCCACCTTGTGGTACAACATATCAGTGATGGGCAATCCCGCATTATCGGTGATCAACAGGGTCACCACTCTAAACCATGGAAAAACGTCGATCTTGCGATTTAATGCAAAGTTGCCGAGGAGGGCCAAAATTAATTAACAAAGGAAATGCATGCAAAAACAAGATCGGGCAGGCCTTTTTCTCTCTCCTCCAGGTGGCCACGTGGCAACATATGATTGGTCCTTAGAGTTGACATGGGAGTTGATGTCATTAGTGACGTAGCAGTACAGGTGGACACGTGTCAAGAAGTGTTGACATTTTCAGGGGTCCTATAGGCACATTTACAGCTGACACATGGAAATGATGATGTCATCCCACATATTGGCGATTGTAGCTACTTAGGGGAGAAACTTAAGGAAAAGTGCATTCAACATCATCATGCGGGATTTCGAGTAACAAAGAAAAAGGACCTCAGATGCGATAAGTTATTGAGATATATTTGATAAGGTCTTTGCATCTAGGATATCGGCCGATGCGGTGTAAGGAGCTATCAAAAGTGTTTCAAGTTATAAAGGAAAAGGTCCCCAAGCAGCATTTGAAAGCCTTAGTGCCCAAAGTGTTAAGCCCTTGGTTCTAGCCCCCGGTCAAATGAGGAGAGTCACACAAGGGGCTATAATAAAGAGGGGCTAAGGAGGAAATCAAAAAGTTTCCGTTTCGCCTGTTTTAGTGGTAAAAAGCCCGCGGCTGAGAGACTTCGTTGTTACACTACATCAATGCAGGGATAGTGCAGGATATAGGTTTAAAGGGCGTGATGGGTGGGAAACTGGAGCATTGAATAAGAGTATGGTGCGGCGGTGAACTAGTATGGGAGGCTCAATAAGATTTAATGGCTCATCATGGAAACTCACTCCTCTACATAGTGAAGAACCATCGAAACGAGAACTTACAGTGACCTACTCCCTATTCCATAGAACTGGTCATTCACGTAGTAAAAGAAGAAGCGATAGGAGTCAGATGGGTAGCATAGGAGGCCATACCGTGAGAAAAATACGACTTGATGCAGAGGCAATTGCAAGATGGGCATGAAGATATTTCATTTACTTTCTGTTTGATTATTTAATTGTTTGTGTCATGTAACATGCCTCCTTTCAATGAGGCCATTAACTATGTAATGTTTTTGGGCCTAAGAGCCATCCCGGCCAAGACAACTAGTCAACCTGACAGTTGAGACTCGACTAAAGATATTTTTGATGTAATGAATGTCCATGCTCCCCCCTCCATAATAAATAGGAGGAAGCAAGACTTAACAAAGGTTCACAAATTCTATAGAAAACACTACATGCTATTATCAGATTGTATCTCTTTGTAACACAAATTTTTCAAAATATCAAGGGAATGGTGGTGATTCCCTCTTCAAGAATTACAGTATGTGTTCCCTCTGTTAAAACCCATTTTGTGTTCATATTTCTTCTTTGTATTCATGCAATTATATTTGCTAGAAATATTTCAAGCTTCCTCATAGATTTATTTGAATGCAAGTGCTGGTAATTATATCACATATTCACTTGTCTCAATATTGTTGATGCATATACCTGTGTGGACTATTGAAATCATATCTTTAAATCTGCAACACACGAACCATAGCATTTAGCTCCTCCTTCCTCCATTATTTATGCTTGTAACTCAAATAATTATATAAATCCTTAATGCCTCAAGCTCTATGTGTTAAGTATAGAAGTCTTGAAACCTTATGCTCTATGTGATGGGTTGCTCCTTCTCTTTGTTTCCTTTGGGATACGACAAATTAAACACCCTTCATGTAGGTGAGTGATATTTGTTTTGATTGCATTCATATCACCTTGGCGACTCCACACACCCCCCCCCCCCATTATCATTTCATAGCCATGGCTTTTAAAAGGCCTCATACTCGCTAAGATACATGCCAACAGAAAGCCCCATTTGTATTTGACCCTGAAAAATTAATTTCCAAGAAAATCTGGAAAGAGAAAACTCCCCGTGACTCTGCTACCATCTCACCAGCCTTTGAATTTGTCTCATCCAGTTCTCAGCATGTTGCTGCTCATTATTCAGGACTTACTCCTAAGGCCCTAACATACCCTCTTTCCCCTCCAAACACTGTGGTCTTGACCCCAACTCCTCAAGAAAATTTCAATCCCCCTCCACTAATCTAGATGGCTCTTCCAGGATTTGTGCTAAATAAGTATTCACCTCTTGATCTACCTTGGCCCTTAAGTGTCATGTCCTAAGATTACCTTAAGCTTTATCCTAGATTTAATGGGGAGATGAAAACACAACACAGAGACACATAGAAACCTTTTGTGCCTTAGCTGAGAACCTGAATGTGGAACAACGGGATGTGATCATGAGACTTTTTGTTCAAATTCTTGATGGAGAAGCTAGAAAGTGGTTCAAAGGCCTACCAAATGCCTCCATCACTACCTTGGAGGAGCTGGAAAATGCTTTCACCCAGAAATGGGGAGAAAAGAGGAATCATGAGTACCTCCTCATTAAGTTTAATGCCATAAGAAAAAGACAGAAGGAGGATACTTCAGAATTTATCAAAAGATTCAATAGGTAGTTCAATAACCTGCCAACTGACATAAAGCCTCCTCCAGCTGCAGCTCGTGTGGTTTTCTTGGGAGCCTTTGAGTCCAATGTTGGTTTTACCTTGAGAGAAAGGAATTCTCTCACTATGGACCAACTTCAGATCGATGCTCTCAAAGTAGAAGAAAATATGGCCTCGACAGGGAAGTTAAGGGTAAAACAAGAGCTTATTGAACCCAAAGGAGGGAAAGGAAAGGCATCCTCCTCTGGTCAAGATAGAGAATCATCAGACCTAATGTGGGACAATCTGGACAAACTCATCAGGAGTTTATCACAAAAGGTTGGAAAGCTTGAAATTGAGAACAAGAGCCTCTCCAGATAGAATTCTCAAGTCAACAACTAGGGCTATAACCTGCAATATAGAAGGCCTCCACTGCAACTACTTCCAAGGGAAAGAAAGGAACAACTTGATCAGATCCCTCATCCCTTATACTTGGAAGATGTTCCCGAGGAATAATCGTCTGATACACAGGAGATGCAGGGAAATATATATTCTGCTTTTGTCAAGGAAGAACATGAGAATATGGCTCACCAGGAGGCCAATCATCATAGAGAAGCAGCAACAGATGAGGAAGATATGGATTATTATTACAAACGGTTTGTAGAGTTCATGCAAACATAGCCCCAACATAGGTATAATCTACGATCTTCAAAGAAGAGGTCAAGAGAACCAGAGAAACAAGAAGGAAGTGCTCCCCAAGTTTCTCCTCCTGCACCTGACAAAGGGAAAGGTAAGCTCCACCCTAACACACCCAAGACAAGAGTCTCTGTAGATAAGGAAAGCAATGGTCCTAAGGGACACACAGAAAAGGAGGCACCTGTTCTGTCTAAAACTGCCAACGGGAAGGGAGAAAGAAAAGAGCCAGGAGATATAGAAAAGGCCCAACCCACATTTAATCTCTAGAAGGAGCTGGAAAAGGTAAAAATTCTTGTTCCTCTGACTGAGCTTCTAAAGCAGCCTAATTACAAAGCCCAAGTTTCTCAATTCATGCATCTAGTCACCTTAGCACCAACCCATGATAGTTTGAACCTCCAAGAGGAGAGGCCCATGGTTGTTTTCAGGCCGCATGTGGAAGAGTTGGACCCTTCTACTATGTCTTTCTATGTGATTGATGATCCATGACCTTTTGTTGCATAATTTCATGCTAGATTTTGGGGCCTCATACAACATCATGCCATTATCAGTGATGGAACAACTGGGTTTGCAGATCACCAGACCATATAAGGACATGTACTTGTTTGACTCCAAGAGAGTCAAATTCTTAGGCATGATAAAGGATCTGGTGGTAAACCTGACTTAGATCGCAGTGAAAAGTGTGGTAAAGGATATAGTGGTGGCTGATATACCTCCTCGTTTTGGAATGCTCTTATCCAGATCTTGGGGTTCCAAGGTGGGTGGCACTATCAAGCTAAATCTGACTTTTGCCACCATTCCCACTTTTGGAGGTGAGTAAAGGAGGTTGTATAGAGAATCCATGTTTGTAAAAAGCATGACCCCAGCTAAAGGCTCAGAAAACTCCCTAGTGCATGGGAAGGATAACGACATCTCCTGTCTGTTCCTATAAGAGGATGAGGCCTTCCTAGAGGAAACATCAGTACACCTAACAGGGCAGTGAAATGAAGTGTGGGACTTAATCGAAAATTTCTTCCTGGCCTTTAACATCCATTTTCTGACCAGGGAAGAAAACAGGATGGTTGACTCTCTTGCGGTAGCTACAAGCACTTTCAAGCCCCCACAAAATCCACTCCTCAAATATGAGATAGAAGTCTAACATAGGTCTTCAGTACCTGATAATGTCAAACACTAGAAAGTATTCGAAGATGACAAGCAGGTGAAAATATTCATGGAATTCATTGGGGAGTTCGCCTACTCCACCATCGATTAAGAAAAAGAAGAAGCAGAACAAGAAGCCACTTCGTGGAAAGATAGAATGGTTGGGAAAAAAATTGCAACTAAAAGGAACACCGTCCCTCATGGACTTGTTCCACTGGAAAGGCTCTTTAATAAAGATGACATAGCCTCCAAAGAAATGGCCTCCGAGAAGGACGAACAAGTAGAAGACTGCAACATCGAATTAGAGGAGGAACTCCAGACGACCACGCTATCCAAATAAATACCCTTGCAGTACAAACAAAGGTATTTATATCTATTCAAAACTTACAAAGATGTATTTGCTTAGTCTTATGATGATTTGAAATCATTTTATACTAATATCATTCAGCATAAGATTCCCTTGAAGAGTGAGATAAAGCCATGCAAACAGAAACTCAAACAAATAAATCCACTCTCAATCCCATCCATTGAAAAGGAGGTAAAGAAACTACTGCAGGCCAAGATCATAGTACCTTTAATATACTCTAAGTGGGTAGCCAATTTGGTCCCTATCTAGAAAAAGAATGGAGAGATAAGGTTATATGTGGACTTTTAGAATCTAAACAGGGTGTCTCTAAAAGATAACTACCCTCTGCCCAAGATGGATAATATATTGCAGAAGGTAGTGAGTGCATCCAGAATGTCCATGATGGACGGATTCTCCAGATATAACCAAGTTGCAGTCCACCCTGAGGACCAAAAAAAGACTGCTTTCACCACCTCGTGGGGAACATTCGTGTACGCTAGCATGCCATTCGGGTTGATAAATGCAAGAGCCACATTTCAGAGAGCTATGGACATAGCTTTCATAGGCGAGTAAGACAAATTTGTGGTAGTCTACTTAGAAGTCATAGTTTTTTCTAATACTGATGAAGAGCATATCCTCCATTTAAAGCTCACCTTCAAGAAGTGCAGAAGGTATGGTCTCTCTCTGAATCCTAAGAAATCTCAGTTCGCCCTGAGTGGGGAGAAGCTTCTTGGACACATAGTAGTGCAGGAAGGAGTAAAGATTGATCCTAAACGAGTCAAAGGTATCAACCATATTCCCTTGCCTAGAAACGAGAAAGAAGTCCAAGACTTTTTGGGGAGGATAAATTTCTTAAGGTGATTCATACCCAACTATGTTGAGATAGTCAAAGGTATTACATACATGCCCAAGAAGGAGAATGAAGTCAAGTGGAGCCTTGTCCCCTGTGATTCTTTCACTAGAACCAAAGAAGCTTTGGTTGAGGTCCCAGGCTAGTTAGCCCCAACTATTCAGTGTCGTTCTACATCTTTTCTTTCGACTCTCCACATATTATCTTTATTGTGCTATTACAGAAAAATAAAGAAGGTTATGAGCAACCCATTTCCTTTTCAGCCAAGTCCTAAGGGATGCTTAGCTAAAATATAATATATTGGAGAAACAAGCCTATGCACTGGTCAAGGCACTGAAGTCATTCTGTATGTATGTGCTGCAACCAGGAATCACAACATTCATCCCAATGACTGCAGTCAAGGACATCCTGGTGCAGGGAGATAGTGAAGGAAAGAGGGGTAGGTGGATAGCTAAAATACAAGAATATGAGCTAGAAATAAAGCCTACCAAGTTCATCAAAGGCCAAGGGTTGGCCAATATTTTATCTGGATCCAACTGCCAAGCTCTATGGATAAGCCTAATCACAGAGGAAGGCAGGCCAAAGGATCACCAAAGAGAATTAAAATAGCTAAGCACAAGATCTATGCCAAATATGAGGGATCACCTAGGCATAAGAACATTGTTCATTACATCTTATTCCTAAGATGCCCGTTGGGAATGGATAGATCTAAATACCAGAGTCTGAGATTGCAGGCACAGAAATACATTATATCCAATGGATTTCTCTACTAGAAGGACCCGATGGGGGTATTACTGCTATGTTTGGTGGAGGGAGAAACCCATGAAATGATTGAGGATTTCCACAAGGGATTTTGTGGAGGAAACTACAGTTGGAAGACAACAACACATAAAATCCTTAAGGCAGGATTCTACTGACGTTGTTTGGAGATGTTTATTCCCAGGTCGGGTCATGCCACAAATGCCAATTGTTTGCTGAAACACAGAAGTTTGCTCCTCTCCCTTTGATTCATGTGCACATAGAGGAGCCTTTTAGACAGTGGGGACTGGACTTAATTGGAGAAATAAACCCACCGTCTAGTGGCCAACACAAATGGATTTTAATAGCCACTGACTATTTCACCAAGTGGGTAGAGGCTATCCCAGCTAGAAATGCTACTGACTTAGTGGTGATAAAATTCATGGAGGAGAATATACTATCGGTGTCCTTTTAAAATTATCACTGATAATGCACAGATCTTCAAATTTGCCAAATTCGCCAACTTCTGCCATAAATTCAATATCATTATTGGATACTCTACTACATAATGGCTTGGCCAAGTCTTCAAATAAAACAATGGTGAGGGTTCTAAAGAAGACCATCATTGAAAATCAAAGGAACTGGGACTCCCAACTGAAGTTTGCTCTGTGGGCTAACCGTGTAACGCCTAAATGATCCACTAGGAAATCACCTTTCGAGCTAGTATATGGCAAGGCTGCTCTCTTCCAATCCAAATAGTAATGCCAATAGCTAAGTTGCTACAAGAAGTCGAGGAAGAGCCAAGCGCCTTTACTAGAAGGATAAATTAGTTGGTGGAGCTCCACGAGAATAGAGAGCAGGTGGGGATCAGATTTTGAAACTACCAGTAAAGGATGAAATCTCTATTTGACAAGAAGGCTAAGGACATACCTCTTCAACAAGGAGATTTAGTTCTCAGGTGGGATGACTGACGAGAAGACAAAGGAAAACATGGGAAATTTGATCCGTTGTGGTTCGTCCCCTTCAAGATTACAGAAGAGAGGGGAAATAACACTTACATGCTTGAAAAATTGGATGGTGAACTGCTAGAACTACTTGTAAATGGTGAATTCCTAAATTTTGTTTTCAAAACTAGAGATATCTATCTCTTGCTCATTGTAAATATCTGGTATGTGTGTTGAAATTGTTATTTGAATTTTTCAGTTTATTATAAAAAAAGTCATTTTTCACTTAATTATATTTTGTTTAAGAATGCCTCCATGCCCAATTGAAGGAAAAGTTATTGGTCTAAAGGTCCTCAACACCTTACTAGCAAGGCACTGTCCCCAGATGGAGCCAATGTTGTCACTCATTGTATTGTGGGTTTCAATTGGTCAAGGTTTTCCAAGAGCAGTGAAGTTTGGAGCCACTTTCCAAGTCACAAAAGATCTCAGAGCTAAATCAGAACCTCACCAGTGCCTAGTGCTCGGAAAGAGCTTTCCAACGGTATTTAAAAGTCCAAGAATGGACTTCTGGATCAGAAGTTAGAGCATGTTGAAGATCACACTTGGAAAGCCTTGAAAACCAAGAAAATGACTAAGTATGAGGGCAAACCGCATATTGGCAACCCCGTAATCCTGTATCTTGCAAATCGCATATCAGCAACCCCACAATCTTGTATGTCGCAAATCGCATATTGGCAACCCCGCAATCCCGCGTCCCACAAATCCCACATCCCGCATCTTGGCGACCCTGCGATCCTGCAGTAACAACAGTCCTGCATGGCCCCCACAATACTTGATGGGCCATCCTTAAGGAAGTGTAGGGGGGAGAATCACTGATATGGTGTGACATCACCAAGGAGGGCCGAAATTCATTTACAAAGGAAAAGCATGGTAAAACCAAGGCAGGGTCGCCCCTTCTCTCTCCTCCACATGGAGGTATGGCATATTGGTGATGGGCAATCCTGCATCTTGCAATCCCGCATTATCGACGATCGGCTGGGTCACCACTCTAAACCATGGAAAAACACCGATCTTGTGATTTAATGTAAAGTTTCTAATAAGGCCAAAATTCATTAATAAAGGAAATGCATGTGAAAACAAGGTTGGGCAGGCCTTTTTCTCTCTCCTCTAGGGGGCCACATGGCGACATATGATTGGTCCTTAGAGTTAACATGGCAGATGACGTCATTAGTGGCGTGGTAGTATGGACGCTAACATGGTAGTACGGGGGGACACGTGTCAAGAAGCTTCAATGTTTTTAGGGGTGCAATAGGTTCATTTTCGGGTGACACAGGGCAACGATGATGTCATCCTACATATCAGTGATCACAACTGCCTGGGGGAGAAACTTAAGGAAAAGTGCATTTAGTGTCGGAATGGAGGATTCTGAGTAACAAAGAAAAAGGACCCTGGATGCGATAATTTATTGCAATCTATTTGATAAGGTCTTCGTGTCCGTGATATCAGCTGATGTAGTGTAAGGGGCTATCATAGGCTTTTTAAGTTACAAAGGAAAAGGCCCTTGAGCAGTGGTTGAAAGCCTTAGCACCCAAAGGGCTAAGCCCCTAGTTCTAGCCCCCAATCATATGAGGAGAGTCACATAAGGGGCTATAATAAAGAGGGGCTAAGGAGGAAATAAAAAAGTGCCCATTTTGTCTGTTTTAGAGGTAAAAATATTGTGGCTGAGACACTTCACTGTTACACTACATCAAGACACCAAGAGTGCAGGACAAAGGTTTAAAGGGCATCACCATGGGCGGGCAGTTGGAGCATTGAATAAAAGTATGGTGCGATGGTGAACCAGTATGGGAGGCTCAATAAGATTTAATGGCTTGTCATGGAGCCTCACTCCTCTACACAGCGAAGGACCGCCGAAACATGCACTTACAACGGCCCCCTCCCTATTCCATAGCACTGGTCGTTCACACAGTAAAAGAAGAAGCGATAAGAGTCAACTGGGCAGCACAGGAGGCCATACCATGAGCAAAATACATCCTGAGGCAGAGGCGATCGCAAGATGGGCACAAAGATATTTCATTTACTTTTTGTCTGATTCTTTAATTGTTTTTGTCTTGGAACATGCCTCCTTTCAATGAGCCATCCCGACCGAGACAGCTAGTCAACCTGACAGCTGAGACTCAACTGAAGATATTTTTGATGTAATGAATGTCCGTGCTCCATCCTCCATAATAAATAGGAGGAAGCAAGACTTAACAAAGGTTCATAAATTCTATAGAAAAGCCTACATGCTATTTTCAAACTTTATCTCTTTGTAACACAAATTTTTCAAAATATCAAGGGAATGGTGGTGATTCCCTCTTCAAGAATTATAGTACGTGTTCCCTTTGTTAAAACCCATTTTGTGTTCATATTTCTTCTTTGTATTTATGCAATTATAGGTGCTAGAAATATTTCAAGCTTCCTCATAGATTTATTTGTATTGATATGTGAATGCAAGTGCCTGTAATTATATCATAGATTCACTTGTCTCAATACTGTTGATGCATATACCTATGTGGACTATTGAAATCATATCCTTAAATCTACAACATGTGAATCAAGGCATTTAGCTCCTCCTTCATCCATTATTTCTACTTGTAACTCAAATAAGTATAGAAATCCTTAATGCCTCAAGCTCTATGTGTTAAGTGTACAAGTCTTGAAGCCTTATGCTCTATGTGATGGGTTGCTCCTTCTCTTTTTCTTCTCTCATTTGCCCTACAAATTCTTTTTTTTAACATAGTCGATTACTATTTATATTCCAAAAAGATTTGGGAGACTAAGCTCCTGAGGTACATGATTTGAGGCCCATAGGCGGAGTTAGGAGGTGATTAGAGATACAAAATTATCCTAGGCTCTTGTCATTTCTGACTTGTGGAAAACATATGCAAGTGAAGGTTTTGACAAACTAAGATAATAGAAAACATAATTTGCAATACATCTTAGTCTATGTTTATATGGCTGATCTAGTGAGCCATAGATTCATCTGGTTTGCTGTCAGCCTCTGCATTCTTGAAGCTTGATGGACTAGTGTTGGGCATATAACATTTCTCCAACATGTATTTTAGGACATCGATTGACTCTTGAGCGTGGCTACAGCAGTTGGCTAGGTCGTTGAACTACTCCCAGAGCGAAGAGACCCTGTGGAGGAAGAGATTGAGGTTAGCTTCATGTTTTTAGCTGGTCATCCGAGCATGTGAGTTGATTTTGGAGTCCAGAATTCTTTGGTGTGCTCTGATTTGTTCCAACTCCGCTTGGAGGTCTGCACAATGTAAACAATCTTCACTCCACGCCATATTTTGAACTTGAATGTTGTCTTGTTGCTATGAGTGGAAAGAAGGGGCCTGCTAAAAAAGGAAGAGACTGGTGTTGGGATTGGTATAGAAATGGAGCCGGGACGAAAATCAATATGAGAATCAGGGCAGTGAAAGAGGTAAGATTTCGCGGAAGAGAATAGAGTGGGAGGGGGACTAGTGCTGAAGAGGGGACCGAAGGAGTGAGTGGTGGAGCAGCGGAAAAGGGAAGAGAAAGCAGAGATGGTAGAGAGATTTCTACTGAAATCTGCCCTCCAAAATCTTATTAAGCTGTAAGCCCTGAAAATACTCGGCCTCCATTATTTTTATGCATATTTCTAAAATTTGAACCTGTGAAGAAGTACCATAAATTCATGTCTTATTTATTTGGATAAATGAACCAACCCATTTCCTATAAATAGATGTATCTATAACATAGAAGTGATGTCTCCAGTTTCCTGTAAATCATTTGAGACACACAAATCTAGATGTGCCCAGGCACTAGTCTTCTAAGCAATCCAAGGATGTCTCTGGGAGCTACAACACATAGGTTGCTCTTAATTCTTGTAAAATTCCCAAGGAAATTCCTCTCTCCAATAATGTGCACAAGCTACTCTTGGCACACCTTTCTCTCACAAGCCCCACACATAAACCTATGCAACCATCTCACAAACCCGTGAGCTCTATTTTCTTGTCTTACCAACTTGTGCTCACAAGACAATGATCACAATGAGTGCCTTCACCCTCCTTATAAGCAATTCAAATGGCTAACTTTGGCAAATTATATTTTAGGAATTGATTTTGTGATTGATGAGTTAACTGAGTTGAACTAACTCATGCAACTCGTCTCATCTCAATTCTAGAACTTGAGATTCAATCGCTTGTCCTTTTCCCAAGTTAACTCGCACTAGAAGACAATAAACTCAACCTTCCACTTTTGCATATTAGTTAATTGCTTCGTAACTTGTCCTAACTTTTAGGAATAAATCCTAAATTATAGGAATTCATCCTAACTTATAGGAATTGATTCCTAACTTATAGGAATTCGAGCATGCTAAGGAAGAACTTGTTGAGGTCCCTTTGATTAAGGCATAAATCAAGGAACCCTTTCTTGCTATCATTTTCCACAATGACATCAACAATGTATTCTACAAGGCAAATGTAAGTAGACCAGTGCCAAATATAATCTTGCAAGAAATGAAATAAATAAAATTACTTGCAACAATGGAAATGTCTTCAAGATACTACAAGATCAAATGGAATAAAAAGTTGCAAGACAAGTGTTAGTGAACCAAAGCAAAGCTACAATATGATTGTACAATTTTGAAAGGAAAGCACTAATTGGAAATCAACATTTGCAAATAATATGCCCCAATATGACAATGATATAACATCAATAAAACTTTAAACTTGATCCAAATGAGCATAAGAAAAGTACCCGAAAGAAACCAAAATTCGTGGAAATGAAATAAATGTAAGTGCTTTCAAAATATATTGCATGTTTTTGAGAAAGAGCTATATATTGAAATATTCAACGAGACTCCAATTTCAATAGCATGCAAGATAAACCATCCAAAATTGTAAAGTGTTTGTGTGCTATGGCGTTCCTGGTTGATTTTAGTTAATTGCCTATTCTAGGGTGTTACTTCCTCTCAATTTTGTCAACTTGGTAAGGACTTGAGGTGGTTGCAAGAAGGCTAAAGTGGAGAATCTTAAAATTTCATTAATAATATCCACTTAGTTCTTCAAAACAACCCACATGCCTTCGTTCCTACAAGGGACTCGGCCACACTAGAGAACTGTGAGGTCATGTGTTTTACCTTTCCTCCAAACTCAAATTTTAGGAATTTGAATGAAAGTTGAGGAAGATTTCCTAAATGTCTATCAACCAAGGTTATACTTGGAGGTAAATTTTAGAGAAGAAAAATGCAAAATGTAAGTGATAAATGTTAAATTGCAATTCTAGATTGATACTCAATTTGGAATAACAATTTGCAATATGAATTAAACATGTGGAAACTAGACTGTTGCTTCACTAAACCAAATAGGTAAATCAAATATCACTTTCATTTGAATGTAATCTCAATGTAAAACTTAAGAAACTAGATTCATCCTCTCCCCCCCCTTGTGTCCCAAATCCCATGAATTGGACACGATTCTCTATTACACTTGTATGATTCATGTGTCTAGTGTTCGCTGGCACGTGGGATTTGATGGGCACACGGCTCAGATTCCAAGAGCATGCGAGCCCTAATTACATGACATGTGTCCCTCTGAAAAGTGTGTCATGTGGCCTCTAAAGCCTGATTTGGGCCAAATTCTCACTCATTCTTGAGTGTCTCTCTTGTTGTGGGTGCATGTGAGCGACTAACAAAGGGTTTGGGAGCATTGTGGAGGTGATTCAAGCAACATGTAAGCCATTTTGCTTCTATTTTTTTTTTCATTTTTGCTACAGTGGTTTTCACGTCCATTTTTTTACAAGTTTGTGCATTTTTTCTATATTTGTTTTTATAACATTCATGGCTCAATCAAGGGCAACATGGAATGGGGCAAAGGAAGGAGAAAAATGTCCCCATTGGTGATGCCCCTCCTATTCCAATTTCATCACGGTCTGCAAGTGTTCCCTCTATTGCAAGTGGGGTTGCAACAACAACTTCAAATGTTAAGGGAAAAATGAATTTAGAAAGACAACAAGCTCAAGAAAGAAAATATCCCTTGTGGAAGTATGTCACAAGAGATCAAGGACCAAGCAACAAGTTGAAGGGAGGAGGCAATGTTGCTTGGAAATGAAACTATTGCAACAATAATTTCACGAGCACTCATTCGTGCGAAATCTCATTTGTTGGCCTTACCTGGTTGTGGAATTGGAGCATGTATACATGTCTTTAGTTAAGAGGAAAGAAATGGAAAAAGATGCCAATGTTGGTGTGGCAAGGATGGCTACACCATCTAAAAAAACTAGAATGATGATCCCTTTCCATTCTCGAGGAATAGCAACAACAAATTTCCATTTGAGAGTTTTGGTGGGGGTGTGGGTCAAGCAACAAAAAGAAAGGCAGTGACACTTGGTCCAAAGGACAATATTTTTCAGAAAGACAGACGGGAAGAGCTTGATCTCACCGTTGCATTCTTTTTCTATTTGAACTTCATACCCTTTAATGTTGCACACTCACCTTTATTTCTTGAGATGTGTCGAACTCTAACTCAAGGGGCTCCATCAAGATCTCTGCCTCCTGGGTTAGAGAAGCTTAGAACCACATTGTTGACTAAGGAAAAGAAAGAGGTGGACAAAAATTCCCGAGTCTATTAAATCAGCATGGCCAACATCTGGGGTTAGTATTGTTTTTGATGGATGGATGGGTCCAACACGCCACCCACTCATCAACTTCAAGGTGTCTTCCTTGAATGGACCATTTTTCTTGAAATCATTGGATGCACTTGGACAATACAAGGATGCATGATATATTGGTCAGTTGTTCATTAAAGTTATTGAAAATGTAGGTGTTGATTCTTTTATGCAAATCATTACAGACAATGCACCTATTTACAAGGCTACTGGCATGATTGTGGGAGCTAAATATCCACAAGTGTTTTGGACACATTACATTTTCCATTCCTTGAATTTATCACTTAAATCTATTGCTTCTGATGTGCCTTGGGTTGGAAGTATTATTGAGGATGCGCGACTTAACTACAACTTTGTACAAAATCATAGAAATACCCTCACAATCTACAAGGACTACAGACATCTATCATTGTTGAAGATTGCAGATACAAGGTTTTCCTCTTCATTCATCATTTTGAAGAGGTTGAGGGAGGTCAAGACTGCTCTTGGGGCCATGGTTATTTCATAGTTTTGGTCTTTTTGGAAAAAGATAGATGCAACCTAAAAAAGAGTCAAGGACACAGTGTTAGATTATGCTTGGTGGGAGAGGGTAGATCTCACTATTAAGATCATGGACCCTATCATTGCTTTGCTACGATTTGCAAATACAAACCAACCCATCCTAAGAGAGGATTGTGAGGGATGGAATTCCATGATTGAGTCCATGAGGACCATTATTTTACGGAGTGAGTGCCCTGAGTATGAGACATCATCAGAGGTCTTCTTCGCTGCCATAAAGATATTCTTGTTAGTATATGGGACAAGAATTGCACACGTTTGAATTGTTTGGCTCACTCATTGAACCCAAAATACTACAACCATTAGTGGTTGAATGGTGGACCTTCCCATAGATTCCCTCCTCACATGGATGGTGAAATTTCACAGGGGAGGAAGGATGCATAGAGGCAAATATTTTAGGATAGAGCATCTCTGGATAAGGTGGAGGATGCCTTTGTAGAGTTTTCCATTGGCATTGGGCAATTTGCAGGCTATGATGTGATTAGAGATAGGGGGGCTAAGAAGCCTTATTCTTGGCGGACAACTCATGGGGCAACAAACCCTACTCTACAACAATTAGCCGTGAGGCTCCTCTCTCGAGTGACTTCATTCTCTTGTTGTGAGAGGAATTGGAGGACATATGGGAATTTTTATAGTGTCAGGAAGATCAGGCTTGAGCAGTCCAGGGCAGAGACAATGGTGTATGTGCACACCAACCTTCGTCTTATTTACAGGCAAAGGGATCAGTGGTTGAAGGGAAAGACAAAGACGTGGGATGTCTTTCTTGATGATAGGGTTTGGACAATGGTGTTGAGTTGGCATTGGCCAACTTGGATCTTAATGACCTAGTGCTAGACCCTGTCACTTTTGATAATGGTGATACTCTTGAGGGGTCATCCTCCACACCAGTGGATGCAAAGATTACATTGAACACAGAGGAGGAGGATGTGGCTAAATCTACAATGTGGAGATGGTGTTCGGTTGGGGGAGTTTGTGATAAAGCTTCTTTTATATGCTAATGATATTGTATTGATTTCTAAATCGGCCCATGGATTGCAAATGCACTTATATGCCTTTGAACATTTTTGTAGAGCAGTGGGGATGCAAGTCAATACTAGCAAGACCAAAATAATGATTTTTTCTAATAAAAGGAAGCAGAGCCAACATACTTTCTTCTTTGAAGACAACATTCTTGAAGAAGTAAATGAGTACAAGTACCTTGGGATTGATTTCAACAACAAACTCAGTTGAAAGGACTGTAGAAAGAATATACTTTTAGGAGGTTGGAAAGCATTATATGCTCTTCAAAACAGATGTAGAGAGGCAGAGTTATGGGATTGGAAAACCATTAAAGTGCTTTTTGGACTCCTAGTCTGTCCAATGATGTTATATGGGTGTGAATTGTGGGCTAGCAACACTCCCGTCTCAAGATGGAAACAAATTGAGAAAACCCAAAAATGCTTGATCATGAGCAAGTTCAAAATAAAAAGTTCGGTACCTTATGAGATAATGTTGAGTGAAACAGAAGCAACTTTCATTGAAGCAATTGCTATGGTGCGGCTCATAAGATATCTAAAAAGAATTGAACAAATGAGAATAAGTAGATGACCTAATGTTATCTTCAATGAAGGCATCAGTGAAAGAAAGAAAACATGGATGAAAGAAAACTACACATGGATGCAAAAATGGAACATCTACCTCAATGTTTGTCCCACAAATAGCAAGGAGCTAAAGGATTTTGTTATGGAGAAGTTTCGTAAAAAGGTATGGGGAAAATAGTTGGGTAGAAAGAAGAAATATTACATTGAGGAATTCAACTCTACGTGTGATTTACAACAAAAAGAGTTCATTGGAGCTAGCATTTCGTGGAGGGCAAAGGTTCTTATTGCTCAATTAAGGACCAACTCACATCAACTTTGATGTGAAACATAATGGTGGAAAAGGCCTAAAGAAGCTTGGGAAGAAAGAGTGTGTACATTTTGCACTTTTGGGTTGTGGAATCAGAAAAACATTTCATTTTGGAATGTGACACATTCAAAGACATCAGAGAAAGTTATGAGAACATGTTAGTATCAGTTTCTTGGCATTGTCTTTTTAACGAGGGAATTGTTGGTAGGTTGGTCAACTCATCATCAATTTGTATCGAAAAAAGCCGAATTGCAAAAAGTGAAAAACAAGAAACTAATGGTTTCATAGACTATTTTTAATTTCATAAACCTTAAAATAATAGAAAAATTACAAATACACTTTCAAGAACATACACACGCTTGGCATACGCTTTGTTACAATGAGACAAACATGGGCAACAAAAATTGTTTTATAAATATTTTTAATATTAAGAAATTATAAGGTTTTGCTCCTATATACACAGTCTCGATAAAAACCCTTGCAACATCGTCAATTTTATTTATTACTTTAAATTGGCCGTAAGGTCAAGGTTCGATCTGTTGCTTATTCCAAAACTTTATTTCCTTTGTTTATCCACCTTTGTTTATCCACTTCAGGTTTCGCTGACAAAGGTAAACTAGTAAAAGAAACTGTCAGTAACGGTCATAGAGGAAGGAGCATCCAATCTACAATCAAGATACAATCTGCTGAGCTTCTTTCTGAATTTCCAAGGTACCTGTCTTATCATTTTTTATTATATCGTTTCATTTGACGGAAAAGTATGCAGAGGAAACTTGATTTTATTTTATGCAGGTATTTTTTTCCCCAATTCCTTTGTGTTGTACAAATGACTGGCATTTTGGAGAAAACTTGATTTATTGTATGCAGCTGTTTTTTTTACCTTAATTCCTTTGAGAAAATCTGATTTTATTCAATGCATGTATTCTTTTCCCTAATTCCTTTGTGTAATACAAATAGCTGGAATTTAGGACTCAAGCAGAATACGTTCATGTTCGATGGAAGCAAATGCTATGCTTGAGTCTGCAAATTTATGTATGAAAATGGTGTGTGAGCCATATTCAGTACCATGATAAAACATAATACTTGGTTGCTGTACAACAAAATATCTTCTCCTGTGAATTGAACCTAGAATCAGGTAGTTGTGCCAATACCTTTTTGTAATTTAACTGATGCTTTGCTTCCGCAGTTGCAGATTGTCACTGTTTTGTTACCGTTCTGTATAGCATATATAAAGAGGAGTGTTCTAAACTATAGTTGCGGATTACTAACCTCACAGACTGCCAAGAATCTCAACAATTAAAAATAAAACTAGATTAAAACTTGATTGAAAAATCCATAGAGAAGATGAGATAATTTTATTAATCTCCAATAATTGACCATAAAAAGGTCAATGGAACTACTAAGTACATCCATGTCCATACAAAACGGGTTTGCTTTCAGGAAAGCAAGATAAAAACACAACTAATCTACTCTATAGTATCATCAAAGATATACAAATAAAAAACCAAGGAAATAATATAGGGCTAGGTACAAAAGCGGAGGAAAGTGAGAGCACTGCTGAGAACCCGAGGATGCCACCCAAGCATCACAACCGAGGACCAGGAAGTGAACCTCAAAGCCTCCTAGGACTGTCATATGAGGATGAGGAGCTGGGGAGGCACACACCACCTCTAAGCTAGATACCTCAGGGACTCTTCTAACATTTGAGGCCATAGAGAAGAAACCAGTGACATGTCACTGACTAGAGGATACGGAAGAGTTGGAAGAGATGGTTTGCAATGTGCCTGCTGTCTAGAAGATGCTGCTTGCTGCCGAGATTAGGTGTCCATAAATGAAAAAGCAAAACAAAACTAAATTGTGTTCACATTTCTCATTGCTAAAGCAAAAAATGCCAATAAAATATCTATGTTTTTTATTTTATTTTATATTATTTTAGATTTGGCTTCCTTTTATTACAATGAGTATTTCAGTATTAGGGTTACTCATAAAGTGTTTACACAATACTTGGGGTGCTTCATGTCATGTGGGGTGCATGGTGGGATGATTACCCTTCGTTGTCCCATGTTGGATTTATGCATTGGTTATAGCTTGCTCTTGGATTGCTAGACTTGGTCTCGATAACCTTTGGTTGTCTCAATATGGATTTACACATTGGCTATAGCTTACTCTTGGATTGCTAGAGTTAGGTCTCAATTACCTTTGGTTGTCCCATTATGGATTTACGCATTGGCTATAGCATACTCTTGGATTGCTAGAGTTGGTCTCAATTACCCTTAGTTGTCCCAATATGGATTTACACATTGGCTATAACTTACTCCTGGATTGCTACACTATCTTGTTGCTTATGTGGCACACTTGGTGTGTTGGAGACATAGACAACTTGATGACATTCTTCATGAGTGCACATGGAAAGTGGGTTGCTTGTTTGGAGGAAGCACCTTGGTGGAGTAAGCATTGGGCATGTTGAACGAGGGCATTGAGCCCTAGATTGCATGGGGCCTGTTGTCGCCCAAATTGTACACCTAATGTGACAACGCTCAGGACAGGGGCTGTCACTTTGATCCCTGCCTTCTCTATTTAAGCTATCTCCTAATTGCAGGTAAGGGGGGTAGTCCCTACAGATGGAATGATGAGAAACCCATTGAAAACCAACAAGTTTAAGAGATACAATTGAATGTCCTAGCAACTTTAACTAAAATTATGTGATAAGTAAGATTATTAAGCACAATCAAATTAGATTCTTAAGATAGACCAGAGCCTTAAGATTAATTACTTGCACGACAAAGATCAATATGTCAACTTATTGGATGAGCAGTTGCTGCAAGATGCAAAATCTATCCTAGATGAAGCGCAGGTTCTAATCTAATGTGAGATGCAAGATCTTGATTATTTTTATTTAAATGCCTAATCTAGGTGAATCCTTCCTCTCAATTATTTTGAAGCTAGTCACAAATGCAAGTTGTAGAGAGAAGTCCACGGGAAGGAGGCTAAGGCCTCATTAACAATACCTCCCCTGGAGTTCTACCCACTCAAGTGCCTCCGTTCCTACGAGGGATTGCCCACAAGAGAAATGCAGGGTCACCCATGTTAGTTGTGAATTAGGGTCTAGAATTCTCAAATTGGGTGAAGAAGGTGGTCCTATTTCTCTTACAACCAAGCTTATGCTTGGATGTAAATTTTAAACATGCACTTCTAACTTGTAATGAAGATGCAAATGATGCTAGATTTGCTTCAATGGGATTACAAATATGTAAAATGCTCCAATGTGACAATATTAGACTACTTGCAACCAAGATATTTCAAATATCACTTCTCAATTCAAAATTAAAAGATGGCAATAGCAATTAAGGAAGCACTTTAGAGAACACTTAGAGATTATCCCAATGAAACAAGATTAGCAATATTAATTAGTCAATGATCCAAGATGCTTATTAGAGTTCCTCTTATTTAGAATGTAAAGATTAGGAGCAAGAGAAACTTAGAGCACAATAATGAAGGCAATATCTTCTTATTGCTTATGTTATGAAACAATAGAGACTTGCAAAACTTCTTTAAGCATAATAGCAACTAGCACCAATGAGATTGCTAACAGTGAGGAACAATGGAAGACGAGACTAACAAATGAATTTAATTACCTATGAGATGTTATGCAAAGAGGGAAGAATGCAAGGATGCAAAATGAGTAATGCAAGAGATAGTACGTAGAGTACTAGCTTATCCTCAAAATCAATGAGAGACAAATGCAATCATTTAGCCAATACTCATTCAATGGCCATTAAGAAGATGCACCAGACTTCAACGAATGCTTATGCCAATCAGATCAACCTACTATCACTATCAATGTTGCACGAAGCGGGAGCGAAGCGGAAGCGTCATTTTCCAAAAATCTAGGAAGCGAAGCGTCCGCGGAAGCGTCTGCTATATATATAT
>APFE030100071.1:3048-59421 GCA_000404065.3 Pinus taeda
ACATACCTTTCATTTCATTTGGGAAGTGAGTGAGGCTTGTCAAAGTAAAGGAGATTCCTGCTGGGCCCTGGAAAGAGCTTGTGCAACATCAAGGCAAAGGTTGTAAGGTTCTTTTATTCATAAAGTTAATACAATCAAGTTTATTTTTCTCAATGAACTATCTCTAATGGTTTATTTTATGAGCTCCTTGATCTTCATAATGAACATGTTTTATTATATTATCTATGCAGGTGTTCTTTGATGTGTGTTTGTTTGTGTATGCAGGTTATTAAGAGGGAACTGCTTGAAGCTGTTGGAACAAAGTTGCCACAAACAAGCATTGGACCGAGGTAGGGTCTATTACACCTCTTAGTTTTCATTTATGAATTGAAACATGTTTATAGAAAAGTAGATTTTCTTGTGCTGCTTGTTGCAGATATCATTTGATACTAGGGAGATCGGTCTTTTCCACAAGAACGATTTATCCAGCCAACAATGTTGTACGCACAAGTACTATTTCTTATTGTAGGCTGTCACTTGGTCAACTGGCGCAAGATCACTAGGAGCTCAAGACAACTTCTATGAATTCCAGAAGAAGCTTTATATGTGATGAAAGAAAGGAAAACTTACTCTACAGAGGCTACTCTACTTGCAGAAAGAGAAAGAAGACTGAAATGTGAAGTAAACCTAGCAAACCCTAATTAACCAACTAATCCTACTTTTGCAGAAAGAGAGATGCAAAACCATGAAATGAATGCCATTACCTACTTAGGAAGTAAACATCATCTACTCAAGCTATTTCTACAATGAAATGAGAAAAAAACATCTTTTTGGATTTTTATGTATTTTTAGGTGAAATTGTCATGCATGTAATTTATTTGTTTGTGAAAGTGGCAGCGATTAGGTGGAGATGGAGGGTGACTTTGGAGTTTAAAAAGGTGTAGGAAGGTGTGGATGGGTCCTAAGAGGTCCCAGGTGGACTTCTATGGGCTTTCCCTGCAATTAGACTTCAAAAATACACCTACAGGAAAATCTACAGGAGGCTGCAGGGGATCTACAAGAGGTGTACAGGAGGTCCACAGGAGGATGCCGAGAGTTTTTTTAGAGGTTTTGAAGATGTGAAAATGGGTGGATAGGGTAGCTGATGGTTAGGAAGATGTGTTAAAGTGTCCAAGGTTTATAAAGGAGGATTAGGGAAGAGAAATATGGTTGGACTTGTTCAAGGAAAGAGAGGAAAGTTCATGAGAAAAGTGCAGAAAATTAAGGCAAATTTGTGAGGGACTTTGGATGACCAGTGGAACATGGATCAAAAATAGATGGTGATGGATGATTGGTTGATTTATTGTGAGAAGATATCTAATACAAGAGAACTGAAAATCAAACACTGAGACTAAGCAAGAAAAGAAGCTAGCTACACTAGAAAAACAGAACTATTCATCAAGCTAGTCTAAATTTTGATCTAGGAAAGTAAATGCTAAACAATGCTATATGGAAAGAAAACATGGAAGGAAATTTATTTTAAATATAGAAATGAACATGGTGAAATAAATCTACATCAAAAGCATTAACCTTCTAACAAACTGCAACACTAGAAATCTTATGGAAAAGGCAAATCTGTGTTTTTTGTGGCAGGAAGAGGGTCTTGGCCTCAGTTCATGGTCCCAAAGGGGAGAAAGGAAGCCAAGGCTCTGTTGATGGCCTTTTTGTATCTTCTTTTATCACTTTTCAACTTGCTAAAACAAACTGAAATGGAAACAACATTTTAAATCACCAAAAGTAACCTATCCTTAACCAAGAAGGAAATCTATCTAACAACGATGAATTCATAAACTAAAACAAAACATATAAATACAAAACAAGAGGTTCTTGGCTGCTTGGATTGGGCCCTAATCCAAGATTTTCATCCCTATTAGGTAGCTCAGTGCTAGCTCAGAAACAATATCATCTTCATTATCAAAATAACAATAAGATTACATGAAACTATCTACAAAATTAAGCTCGAAGTTGAGCAGAGAAAAGCTGCAACAAAAATGCGAAAATTTAACTAAATTCCAACAAACTAATGAGGCCCTAGGTCTCTCTACTTATACAACTAGAGCTTTCAACAGCTCCCTTAAAATTAGGGAGGGATTGATCCCAAAACTTGAGATAGACAACAATTATCCTCCACTTGCTCGGCTGCCTCTTTGGTGCATTGATGTGGCTGCTTGCGCTCCGAGATTTCCGAAGGAGAATTTGAAGTAGGGAGTCATAAATGAGGTGGAAACCCTCATATAAATCCTCTCCCTTGACTTCTTCAAATATTTGCTGCCAAATTTTCATTAAATCTTTGACTTTGTCTCCAAAATTGACCAAAAATTTGCATTAAGCACACATTAGACTTCAAGCCATAATGACTAACCCAACTCACTCTATTAGCATAAATATAATAAAAAACATGCAATAAAATAATGAGAATGGTGGATTAAGCTAAGTTAGGAGGCAAAATGAGCCCATAATTACTCATTTATGGGGCTCATCAACGCTGCTCGGCAAAAGGAGGCAGTGCTTAAAGAATGCATCCAGCCCTGGCTTGATGAAGCATTCATGGTCTCCACCACCATTGAGGGAAAGTTAGCACACATGCAGGAAGCATATGATCTGGGACAGGTGACTAAAACTGATATTGATGCATTGGCAGATTGCATAGAACAGGTATAGCAGATGGTGGAAGATTTTGTTGCAAGGATAAGCGAAGCGTAAAAGTTGCTAAATGACCTCCGTGCAAAGCTTTCCGCACCAGCCGAGTGACTTGAGACGAGTCACGATGATTGTGTTGGGGGATTGTTGGGTAGTGGAGGCCCCGTGTACTGGTTCTAGGACACAAAAGCCCACAATTTTGGTAAAAGTATGGAAAGGGTTCCACTAGGTGCACGGAGCGCGAATTGTAATGAGTCGAGTCAAAGGGTTGTCTGCCCAAAATTAATGTAAGAAAATAGAAAATGAGTCGGTCTACCCATGGTCTGCAGACCATGGAAATGTATAAATAGAGCAAGGCTCTATGATTAGAAGTCAGTTTCTAGTTTTTATTATGATCTTGAATGTAATGGGTTTCTGAAGATAGAAATCTCTGAGCATCTGTAAGTCTGAGTCAAGGGTGTTGGTAGACAGATAGAGGCTCTGTAGTAGTGTGCACAGAGGCTTGGTAGAGTCTGTAACTTTGTGCGTAGACCCCTGCAGCTGAGTTCGCAGGGTGGATCTGGTTGTACTAAATAGAAGATCAATAAAGATAAGAATTTTTGAATCATTGTGTGTTTTCTTACGGATCTATCTATTTCTTATTTTATGCAGCATCTGTTATAATTGTGTGCATGAGGCCTGGTTGTTAAATGTTTTCTTAAAGACTGTAACAAGAAGATCAAATCTGTAATAATTTCATTAATAAGAAAGTGCATTTGTGCGAATCTACGCGAAAGCCCAATAGTTGTACAGAGTGGCGCGAGGCCGCAGAATGGTTCGCGACCCCTCCAGACCCAATCAAGACATCCCAAGGGTGTGGAAACCTAGTTCCAACACCCTCCCATACTACCTCGAGTGAGACTTCAATCCATGCTCTGTGGAATTTTTCCGAAAGGGTCAGTAGTGCGGGATTTGTTCGGATAATACAGTTCTAAAACCCAGGTCAGGCCCCAACAAGCCAACAATTATACCATGCTAGAGAGTTTTGGCATGTCCCCAATAATGGATGACAATGAAGAGAACTTTTGGGATGCAACTGTGCCAAAAATTGCCGCAAAATATCCACTTCTTACCTCAAGGTTGATATTTTGAAGAGTGGATTTGGATTCCTCTTCATCCCAAAAGAAAGTACTATTTTCAACTACAACAACAATCTCTTTGCCTGGCGGTAACCTTTCGACTACCTCAAGATCAAGATCCTTGCTGGTCATATACCTGTCAAGTCTATCGAAGGACACCATTACTTGTGAGATAGATATTAAAGCTTGAGGAAAGTTCCTAATGGGTTCTTGATGATTTTTTAAAATCAATTTTGTAGTGAACACCTTCCCCGCTATAATTTTTTCTCCTACAAAAATGCATGTAGTGAATGTCACTATTAAAACAAGTGAAGGCATGTGCCATGTAGTGAATGTCTCTACTGAAACAAGTGAAGGAATGCTCCATCTAGTGAATGTCACTACTGAAACAAGTGAAGGCATGCTCCATAGAGTAATTATATTCATTGAAATAGAATACATAGTTTTGCAGAGCCATTCCTATTTGGAATTCCTAAAAGACTCTACACGTGTTTGGAAATGGTCTTCCCATGCTTGAAGTTTGATAACCCTCATATAATTCAAAAATTCATTAGTTGTATGAAGATCACACATTTTCACCAATTGGAACTCACATCTCCTATTTCTCTTGGATCCCCAAGCTACAATGCCCATTATTAGTGCCATGTAAACAAACCAGACAACATAGAAATGCCAAAATCCTCAAACAATATTGATAAATAATCCCCAACTTCTTGAGCCATCATCCATATGTAATGAAGCTACAACATCACATCTGAAAGTTGTTGAGCATTCACAACCATGTAATTTACAATCTAGCCAACACATGACCTTTCTTAGTGGAGCATGACAATCTTAAACCCTTTCTATATAAATTCGTGATTAGAGTAGAACTTATCAGCATGCCTTACTTCTAACATTGAAGGTTATATTGATGGGAAAAAAGAACCTCAATGGATTTTTCTTAAATAGTATCAATACAAGGACAAAGCCTTCATAAGTAAAGCTCCAATCTCCATATGTGAAATCAACAAATTTTTGTATCAAAACTAGGTCAATATACATCACACACAGTTTTTCAATGTCCAGGGATGCAGTAAGTGCGAGATTTGGCCAAAAGCATTGAAGCAATGTAAGGTGTACAGGGTGTTGGTGTTCCACTATGTTGTTAGACTAGCTTGATTTAAAAATTTCAAACATATTTTCAGCACTATCACTAGGTGCCAGTGCAAGAACATCTGTAAATTGCAAAGAATTTCTTTAACATTTGTTCAATACAGGATTCAACCATAACCATGTAGCCCTTGACAAAATACTTGTTGTAGCATAAGGGGTTATTAATTCTTCTAAGTGCAATAATTCAAAGTGCTACCAACTAGAAGAGGTTCATGTAATTTTTTTATTTTTTATTTTTTATTTTTTATTTTTTATTTTATTTTTTTTATTTATTTATTTATTTTTTCCAACAATGGTGATTCTTGTAGTCCCTTTGAGGGCTAATGCTAGAAAAAATCCACAGGTAGGGAAAATTATCAATGCAAAAAGGTCATCAAGAGGGAGAATACTATATGGATCAGGAGTTGTGGATGTGAACTTGATGATTGTATAGATCAAGAATATTGTATTCAGAATGAAATTCATAAGCCACCAGAGATATAGAGACTTTGGATGTGATGTAGCTTTGAATTTCTTCTCATGTCCAATTTACCACCCCAAATACTATCCATGAAAGTGCTTGGATTCTAGATAAAGCAATAAGAAACCAATGTTGACAAGGATGTCAAATCATCCCAGCTGCAATGAATTGAAAGCGAGGAGGGTTGTATTTCTACTTATAGGCATAGGATTTTCTACTTATTTTTAGTTCAAGCCTTAATGCAATACAACACAGGAGGTTTTAGGTTCTAATTGACTTAACAAGTTGTCTTTATTTGCAGCAATTTCCTTCCAAAAACTTCATAACAATGAGGAAAAATTCAATTCTTTCTTGAAGGTAAATGTTGTAACTATTGATTTGAGGAAACCTCCACTTGAAATCTCATAACCCATCTGAATCTCTCTTTCATTAAAATTCATAAGTGGCAAATAGTTTTTCTACAGACTGACATGGATCCACTTCATTATAATACATGTACTACATCCAACATAAATGAAATAGACAGAAAGAGAAACTTACAGTGTGATGCCCAAGGCCCCAAATAGATTCATCACAAATTTTTTTCCTTAATGGATGCTTGAAACAATTCTTCATGATGAAAGTGAATGCAAACTTTTTGGAGATATCGAAAATCTCTCTATCCTGGCAAGACTATTGAAAGGCTTGAAGAATCACCAAGCTGAGGGCTGAACAAATCCTCATGCCCATGTTGAAAGGCATCATCTTCATCTGCTTAAAACTCCTCTTTTGATTCTTTCAGCTCAAAGTCATCTTCGTCCTCGTCAATTGAGAAATTCAAAGAGTAATTCAAAGATCAGACTTATCAACATCCTCCGCATCTTCATATACTGAATCCAGTTCCTTAAGATAGTTTGTCATCGATCTTCAGGGTTTCATTTTCTAAACCCTCTCTCCTGTGATCACCTTGTAGCTTCAACTTTGAAGGATCATTTCAATATTCAGTTGTCTCAGTGTTGGCCTTAGAAGTTCTCTATTTATTTTCAACAATTCCAGCACACTTCATTTGCAGAGTAAATGGTGTTACAAGCCATAAAACAATGCATAATAAGGCTGCTAATCCTTGCCACTCCCACTATATGTTCTCTCCATACAGACTGGAGAATTTCCCTTGGTCTGTGTGTATCACTTAGCATAAGCAGTAGCCATTGTTGCCAATTTTCTCACCCCTGCACTCTCTGAAGGCTCCATGTGGCCATTAATATCACCATAACTATGTAATATTTGAGCCTTTGTCAAATCATCCCAGCTGCAATAAATTGAAAAAGAGGAGGGTCGTATTGCTATTTATAGGTAGAGGATATGGTTGGGAGGTTATTTCTTGTTTTCTAATTATATGATCTTGACCTGGATAGCATTCTACATCTCCAGAATTATATAACTATTATGTAGGACAAAACTTACACATCCTCGACCACCAAGAGAGAACCTTCTGAGCTGCTCTAGCTAAACACATAGTCTCTTGAATGTACATAATGGATGGCTCATGTTTTTGAATCAACTTATTCACGGATTGTTGTTGGGAGGCCATCCCTATGCCCCTCATATTATGGGATAGCACAATCATATTTTCACCCTTGAGGAGGATGCCTTGCTAAGGCCCCCAAGTATCATTTGTTGCCTACCTTCTAGTATGTCTCTTTCCGCGACATTTGGCACTACAAACCAGGAGTGGACTACAATGTTAAGTTTGCCAGAAGCTTGCTATGAAATATAATTTATTTACAGTAAAATCCCTAGCTACTCAGTGTTATTGGCTTTGAGCCCTCTCCCAGCCTTCTAAGGAAGAAAAGTAGCGGGGAAGGGGAAGGAGGGAAAGTAAATGATTAGATTTTAGCAATTTGTAAATTTGTCGATTGCAATAGGAAATTAAATTTTAATGGGTCAATTTTAGATTTTAGAGTGGCCCAAAATTGAATTTTAATAATTTTTCCATTGTTTATGTTTCTATTATTTATTAGGAGGTTTCTTTGCATAGAGAGGTTTACAAAATGATAATTTTGGATTGAGTTATCAATAAAATTATAAAAGAAAATATTTTGAAAAATGTTTTTAGGATCCATTACATGAAATTATAAAAGACTTCTCTAGTATGTTTATATAAAGAGGGAAAGAGAATATGAGGTTTACAAATAAGGGGAATATTAACGTTGTAGTCTAACGATTATGTTTTTGTTTCTCTGAACGTTATGGAAATTCTAGTCATATTTTGAAACAATCCAGCAGGGATTTTTGTAAATCTAAGTAAAATCTATCAAACTTCGTAATTTTATGTGCCTTATAGGATTTTGATGGTGTTGAATCTATTTACACCATCAAAAACATGGTTCAATCACTGCATATACAAGATTTTTTGAATTTTTTTTTGCCCAGATCCCGGCCACTTTTGGTCGTTCGGGCAATTCCTCTGCCTCCATAGACAACTCCAATATTAACTAACCCTTCAGGAGGTGGAAAATATATCTAATTATATGAATAATGCTATTAATAAATTCAAATAGTCTTAGGTAGTCCATTATTATTGGGGGATAATTTTATTAATAAACTTCAAGTAGTTGTAGGTAGCTCAAAAATACCTTATTAAAAGCTAGTCATAGTTTAGTTTATGTTAATCATTCAAATTAGTCATTTTTAGTTGTATTACTTATTAGTTAGTCATAAATGTTAACCCATGACTAAATTAGTCATTTATGTCAGTTTTTTTTAGTTGGGTCACTTAAAAATGCTTATTTTTGGTAGTATTTCACTTGGAAAAGTTGTGGTGACTTATGTTTTTAGTCACGTAGTCACTAATTTCGCATTTTCTACTAGTGTTTAAATTACAAATGCAAATCATCTGAAACCTGTCCCTATTTTGAATTTGACTCAGACATTTTAATTTGCACATGACTAGAACTATGCTACTTGGATTTCAGAAATCTAATGTTCTCTTTCAAATCCCAGATTGGAATTTTTCCATGGTTGCCACCCATAGAGTCAAATATCCTACATAGATCCATGCTAATCTAGATGATGTGAAATTTATCGCAAATACTGCAATAAATGCATTAAGAAGGGAAGGGGGAGTGGGAATTCATAGATTTAAAGAGCACTTGGCTAGTATAAGAGGCCAAGTTTCCCCATGCATGGCCCCATTAGAGGATATTGGACATATTAGATTTAAATTGTAAAACCAGCTTGCAAAATTTGAAGAAGACGATGCTAGGCCAAAAGGAGATGGTTGTAGCATGTTTTTCATACTGTAAAGCCTATGGAGGCCATTTAGAGTCTCATTGTTGCTGATGCATATTGGAAGTAGTTCCATTTTGAAACTTTTTTGATATATTCAGCTTTACATGGTATATGTATGAGCCATGAGCAGACTTTTGCATATTCTATTTCAATTGTTTGGAGTCATATATTTTTTGGTAAATCAGGTCATTGAAATAATATCAATCTGAGTTTGAGTTTTCAAACATTGACCAACACGTACAAAAAATTTCCAAACTTCATATATGACATTATTCAAGCCAATGGACTTGATAGGCTACATAGGAGTTTCAATGTGAGCGTTTCTCAACTTTATTCTCAAATAACATTTAAACATTTTGACAATTCGTATATGAACAAATGACTTACCATTTGCTTATTAAGAAGCTAGAATAAACCAATGCACCATAATTACAAAACTTCTGAAGAGGATGACACACTCAAAATAAATATTATGTGCTCCTAGTTACTATTGTGCCCCCTACACTGTCTAGGTAAACCATTCAAGCCTCGTAAATGAACTAAAAGGAAAAATGGTCTTTGTACCTCCATTGTATTGGTATCTAACTGATTTCAATTTGATTTAACTAGAATTTGTGGAACAACCTTTGAGGAAGAAAGATTTTCTTCTGCCCCAATCTTTGTTGCATGACACTAAGGCCTATTCTTCCTCTCTACAACCAAATTTTGATATGTTTTGTAATTCATTGTCAACTCTCTCTTGATCTCTACCTCCCTGCAAAATGTGTCAAACTCTTTGGAGGTACATACTCCTCCATTATCTGATCTCAACACTTCAATCTGATCATTTGTTTGATTTTTCTACAAAAGCTTTAAACTCTCTAAACTTCCCAAAGACCTCATCCCTGGTCTTCATGACATAAACAAAGAGCTTATAAGAGAAATAAATAAATTATTAATTAACGTTAACTAATAATGAGATTGAAGTCATGGTTTCACATATATATGAAATATGTCCTCCTTTTCAATTTGACTCAGACTTTCTAATTTGGAAAAGTCTAGAGACATGCAACTCATATTTTAGAAATCTAGTGTTGCAACCTCTTTCTTGACAGGATGCCAATTCCCATGCTCCTTCAAAAGTAGCTACAACCGACACATACAAGAAACAAAATTGGAGGGGCCTTCCAATCATTCTTCATATTTGAGACTAAAGGTAGTTACACTATCACTCATATAACATAGAGCTAAACAAAACAAAGCAACAACCTTCAATAAACTATGATAGGTCCATAATATATCCTGGATATCACATGCTTAAAACCTTGTAATAAAACTTCCCTATCATAGGTAGTAGCCCTACAATCCATATAAATGGAATCCTAGAAGATTTCAAAATGTGCTCTCATACTATGTTAAATTTGCAAACCATGGTAAGAAGAGCTAAAAAACATTTATCTACAAATACATATGATTCATGAAGAACAAACACAACTCTTAAACACTCAAACTTACGAAAATCATCGTATTAAATAGGGAAAAAAATAAATACGCAATGAAAGGCCCAAAACTAGAATACCTCACTCTACTCTCATGCCCTACTTTTATAACCATAGGAAAGGGTCATGAGTTATAATCAAGTTTGGACTAAATCTGTCCTAATTCCCAACCTGCGTGGAAAATCATTTTAGAGAAGGAGAAGCACCCCAAATGCATGCACCCTCCTCCATATTCATATGTTAGGCTACCATGCCAAGAAATTGGTGATAAAAGCACTTTCCAAATATATCAAATATGTTTTTTATTTCTTATAAAATATTTTTTTGCTAGTTTTAAGAAAAGAACATATTCTAGTTATGGAAAAACCATAAACAAAATAAAACTTGCTCAGATTAGATGAACTATTGAAAGATTTTCAACTGTCTACATCAAGCAAATATGCCTCACTGGGAGGTTTTTCTAGTGCAACGTCCACCATCTTGGATCTAAAGTTACAAAAAGTGTGTTGCTAAAGGTACGTTATGAAGATACTTTAACCAAGTAGATATTCTAAAGATTTGGAGGAGATTTATCACTTTTCTTCTCTTTTTCTTACCTCTATTCATTCTAGCTCACATGCCATACCCTTTAGAATTCCAATTTCAAGAATTAAGTGAAAGGAATCCCAAGAAAATTGATGATGGACTTGAAGTTCAGGGTATGTTTATGTGGTTCAAATTTCTTGGAGAATGGTAACCATTACATCTAAGGAATATTTGTACTATGTAGATCTGCCTAAAGGATTCACTTCCTATTGGAATAACCATCAAGCTTGACCCTAATAGTGTTGAGTGAATTGAACTTGTGAATTGTCAATAGAGGTATTTTACCAACTGGGACTCAACCAAATGAGCTAACCCTAGGTACTAAGTTCAAGGTATGTTTATTTTCTATATTTTGTCTTTTTCTTTTGGTTTTTCCTTGGGGTGGGCTTGGGTGTGTGGTCAAAATGAGTTGACAGAATCATAAAGAACCATTGAACAAGGGCTAACAAAATTCATGTTCATTGCATGTGTTTTGTTTAATATATTGATCATTCAGTTGAATATATTGTTTAGGAATGATATTTGGTAACTAGGGTAACTGGAAAAATAGTGTAGAGCAAAGATTGAAAGAAAAAAATAATACATACCTAAAACAATTTGATGTCTTTCTGATTTCCCTTAGCTGAAAGTATTTATGAATTTATAGATGCCCAGGCTGACCATGGCATGACCTCCCAATAGATGCCAAATTTGAAACATTAGCTCGTTGGTGCGCCGATGCCATATCAAATACACATATCGATAAGTATTATTATTGATTTCTAAAAACAACCACCTTGAATTCTTCCTCCCTGTGATTCCTTGTCTTCACCGAAAACAAAAAATCTCTTATTTTTTTCCATCCATCATCACAATTCAAATGCCTTACTGAAAAAAATAAAAAAATAAAAAAAAAATAAATAAAAATAAATAAATAAAATAAAAAAAAAATAAAAAAAAATAAAAAAAGATTTCAAACCTACACTACCTTACAACTTCACCTTGAATTCTTCCTCCATGTGTTTCATGGTCATCTTTGCCCTCTTCTTGCCAATCCATGAACCCATAAAAATAAAAAATCTCTTACTTACAACTCCTTCCCTTGTTTTTCATTCTTTTTCATTAATTAATTAATGGCATTATTGAATTGAGGCTTCTATGATCCATATCCAATTTTTGAGACAGGTTTTCGTCGATATCCATCTTGATAGATGATGAACCACACTCGTTGGTTTGAAATGTGTCGACTAATTAATCGCATATCTATTAATTTCAAAAATTAAACTTTATTTTTCACCTCCCTCCTCTTACTTGCTTTGTAACATGAGTCTCTTTTCACAGGTTTTGTAAATAGAGTGGTGGGAATTTGGAATGTGAGCCACCATTAAATAGTTTTTTAATCTAATTATTATATATTGGATAATTGGTATGGTGGGTTTTTATTTTCTAATTAAAAAAAACATTATTTAAACATAAAATGGACATTTTGTCATGTAATATGTTTTTTTTTAATATTAAGTTTATTTTGGGAGATTAAAAGGGGAAAATGTTATTTTCCTCACTCGTATTCAATTCTTGCTTACAATATATTAGTTCTTCATGAACATACTATTGATTACATTATTTTGTGAATCGACTGTTGATTGAGGTTCACAAGGTATCAATGATCTCATTCTCACTTTTGGATTTGAGGGCGATACAAAATGTTACATGTAGATATTGAAGCTTGATAATGAAGTGTGATGCAAATAGTAACAGGATTGATAATGAAAATGATGAGAGGAACTCATCTCCTTCTCAACTCAATGGAACCTCCCTCAAACCCTTGTAGGGTTCCACCTATAGATTGCAAAAGGCCTTTGGATTGCAAAGCAAAGCAAGGAAGTCAATGATTTAAACAAAGAAGAAGAGGCATGACACCTCTAAATATCACAGATTCTTGTTAGGCATTTTCTATAACCAAAATCAAAGGATTTCTCTCATGTACCTCGTAGACCTATTTCAAAGGCACACTATCCTACATAACCTAAAAACCTTTAAATGGTGGCAATAGGCATGTGTATTTTGACGATGGTGGTGTCCATGTGTTTTTTGTGTATCCTGTTGAGGGTGATGGGCACATGTCTTACATTTATGGCAACCTACATGTGTATTGCATTGATGGTATTGACCTTATGTATTTTATTGATATTGCATTGATGTATATGTTGATGGCGGTGAGCTCTTCATATGGGATTGGATCTTTTTATCATCGTGGTTCCTAGTGGCTTTACTTTCATTGAAATGTATCTTATTGTACACAATTAAAATGACTAATGTAAACCACATGTTCATATTATTGCAATACTTGGTAGGTAGTCCTTTTTTTGTTCCTAGACTAAATTAGTCATTTATATTAGTTGTTTTTAGTTGGGTCACTTAATATTGCTCATTTTTGGTAGTATTTCACTTGTAAAAGTCATGGTGACTAACTTTTTTAGTCATCTAGTCACTAATTTATCATTTTCTACTAGTGGTGCCTTTAAAATTTTATATTCCAGACAATAGAGAACATAAGGTGAAATATAGAGGTTGATAGCTAGAGTATCTTGTGGTATACAACCTTACACAATAAAATTCCCAAGAACAATCTCTAAGCGTTAGTTATTAAGAATCAACCATAGAAATTTATTTGGTTTGGCACCTTTTCTCCAACTCTAGAAACACACACAAGCTTAAAATAAATTGCATACCTTGTTCTCATTATAAATCCAAATGCCAATCCTTGAAGTCTATGGTCTGCATAAGCAAGCAAACATAAATAAAAGAGGAACCTTTACATGGAATAAGAGGTATGGGAGTTAATTATCTTGTTTGCAATCATGGCATTACCTCAACAACAAAGCGAGCCCAGATTTTGTCATTGTGAGCTTCCATGAATCCCTTTAAAATCATAAGCCCCAAGCCTCAAATGATGTCAGCTATTTCAAGGAAGAGCCTCACTCCTCACAAAGCATCTACAATATTGGTGAAAACCAACAGAAGATAACATGACAACATTAAACCATGTCTCAAAATAACAAAAATGAGTTATTGAATGCAATATAAAAACCCTATCAATCTAAGAAATTAACTTACCTCTATAAGAAATTCTCAGGGCTGACTCATATTATCCACTATGATAGGGCAACCCATAGTTTGAAGATCCAATTCCACTATCGAGCTTGCACCACTTTCCATGTTGCCTTTCGAAATAAATCCACTATCCTTATCAAGCACCTACATAGTTTCCAAGATAATAAACAATTATACTTTACTGGCAAGTTTACAGTAATATTTTTCTTTTTTTAACTATTGGAAGAAGCAATTTATTAGTTGGAGAAAAATAATCACTGCATGTATGGACAATACATAAATAAGCACAAGAATATCGGAATTGCAAATGTAAATCCGCGGTATATCAGAATGGCAATGTAATATTTTAAGGCACCAGTAAACACCAAGAATGGAGGTGAAATACCAGTCTAGTTGTAGTAATTGTAACTTGGTCAAGTTTTTGTTATAGTTAAGTTGTTTTTATAGTTGATTTTATTGGGTTCCCATCTTGCAAAAAGAGTAAGGGTAGTTGTGAGGGAATGATAGCTAAGGAGTGCCAGGGCATGCTAAGGAATGAAAATCCTTGCTAAAACATGCTAGATAATTTTGTGGTATGATGGTTATATTTAATTTTATGGTGTTATTTTTATTGTCTACTTTGCATAACACTATTTTTCCTAGCTTGGAACATTACAATCAGTGAGTTCCAGGTGTGCTAAGGAGGGGGTGACAAGGTATGCTATGCATTGTTGCCAAGGCATGCTAGAGTGCTAGGGAAGCATACAAAGATGTGCCAAGAGACAAGGTGTGCCAATGTGTGCTAAGGAGTGTTAGGGAGTGCCATAGAAAAATAAATGAGCACTAGGTCAAAATGCATGGAAATGAATGAATAAGTGTGTATAATAGGGAGTTTCAGTAAGTTACAAGTGTGCTAAGGAGAGAGTGACATGGTATGCTAGGTTGCACTAAGTCATGCTAGATTTCTAGGGTGACATATAGCCAAGTTGTTCCACGTTCTAGGGTGTGTCAAAATGTGCTATGACATGTTAGGAAGTGTCAGGGAAACACAAGGGAGCACTAGGTCAAATTAGTGCATGCAAATGAACAAATAAGAGTTTGTGACAGGAAGTGTCAGTGAGATACAGGTGTGCTGAGGGCGTAACAAGGTATGGTAGGTAGTGCTAAGGCATGCTAGAGGCCACGGAAACATGCCAAGATGTGCCAGGTGCTAGGGTGTGCCAATGCATGACAAGGAGTGTTATGGAGTGCCAAGGAAAAAAAAGGGATCACTAGTTTCAAATAAATGGAAATGAATGAATAAGACTATGTGACAGGGAGTGTTAGTGAGTTCTAGGTGTGGTACGAAGGGAGAAACAAGATATGTTAGGTAGTGCCAAGGAAAAATACCAAGATGTGCCATGTGTCAGGGTGTGTCAATGTGTGCCAACGAATGTTAGGGAGTGCCAAACAAACACAAGGGAGAACTAGTTCAAAATTCATGGAAATGAAGAGATAAGAGTGTATGATAGGGAGTGTCAATGAGTTCCAAGTGTTCTAAGGAGGGAATGACAAGGTTATATGCTAGGCAGTGCCAAGGCATGCTAGAGTGCTAGGGCATGTCAGAGAGTGCTAGGTTGTGCTAGGGAGTAAAAAGCATGCCAATAAATGTAGGGGATGCTAACACATGCCACATAGGGCTAAGGGATTGTTAGACGTGCCATGTGCTATGGAATGTCAAGATGTAAACTATGTAAACTATGTTTCTTAGTTGTTTTATGGTCATGGTTGGATGTGAGCCTTGAATTGGTAACTTATTAAGTGGGATGAGTTGAGATTGGACATGAGTAGCCTGAGATGTGTTATAGGCATTTCTTAGGTGAACAAGGCATAGTCTAGTTGTGGCAACTATAATTTGGTTAAGTTGTTGTAGTTTGGGCAGGACTTGGTTGGGTTTCGACCAAGTCTATAAAAATGTAAGGGTAGTTGTGAGGGCATGATAGCTAAGGAGTGTAAGGGCATGCCAAGAAATGAAAAGGTGTGATAACACATGGAAGATAGTGTAAATGGATGGTGAGGAGTGTTAGGGAGATTCAAGGGAATACAAGGGAGAACTAGGTCTAAATGCTTGGAAATGAACAAATAAGAGTCTGTGCCAAGGAGTGCTAGTGAATTACAGGTGTCCCAAGGATGAAGTGTTTTAGGAGAAGTTCATAATAGGACTTGCAGGAGGCAAGCCTTTGGTTGTGATAAGGCATGGCCAAAGCAATTTCAGAGAAAGAGAGACTTTGGGTTGGCCAAAATATTATTTTGCTAATGAATTGGTCACATTCCCAAGTCACAAAAATAGCAAGGTTATTTGTGAGGGTGTTAGTGCCAGTCAATTCAGTTTGTCAACAATGATCAAATATGCTCTTACAAGGTGTTGTGAGGGTGTCAAGTTAACTTTTTGTCATTTAAGTGAGTCTTCAAATAAAAGATTAATTGGTCACTGGCTAGTGTGTCTAGGGATATTTCCACTCTCTCAAGAATTTCATATTCCAGTCACTTTCATCACTCAGTTGAGTCTACCATCATGCAAAAATCATTAATATCACTTCATTCACATATTCATGGTCTCCATTTAGCTCAGTGTCAGCATTAGGTCATTGGGGTTAAGGTCACAAAACCATTCATTTCATGTATAAATCCTGAAAATGAGGAGTATCAATAGGTAAATTTATTCAATAACACTTTATTTCATATGTAATTTATGCTTTTAGATGTAATAATGTTCCTAAGGTTATAAAGTTACAAGAAGAGGTCCTAACGCTACAAAACTAAAAAAGAAAGTGAATTGGTGAGGTGGGCCATCCTACCTCATTAATCACTTAAAAACCAAAAGAAAATTATAAAATCCCATGGAGGAGCTCATTCACACTCATTTGCACTTGCCTACTATCCTAGCATTGAGATCCTCCCTCTCCTTTGCAAAAAATTCTGATTCCATATTCCTCACTGGAAAAAATTGACTCTTGTTGCGCACAGAGAGCCTTCACTGTGCACCTGGACAACACGTTGCGCATAGGAAGCCTTTACTACGCATGGGGCAAAGTTGTCCAAAATCATTGTTTGACCACCAAAATTCATTTTTCAAAGCTCCTCTCTAGTTATTTCATCCTCCAAGCTCTATAACAAGTAAGTTCAATCATTTTCGTGCCCTCCTTTGCCTCATATGTCAAGAAAATGATCAAATACTTATTCTTCTAGGGTTTACATGATTTCCATGGTTTTGATCCTCAAATGATGAGTTTCTGCCCTAAACCCTATATTCCTTTTCCCTACACCTCTATTTGCTGCTAATACACCAATTCCATCCATAACAAAGCCTTATCCCCTCATTTTCTATCATTTTCCTCTAAACCCTAATCTACCTTATCTCTTTCTAGGATAGGCCTATGTTTTGGAATTTTCCACCCCCTCCTCTCACTCATTTCCCAAAATTACTTTTTCCCCTACTCACTGACATCATCCCCTACCCTCCTAGATTTCTTTACAAATTTAGGCAACTCCTAAGTCCATCATACCACCTCATTCCCTCTAAACATCAAATTTCATTTTTTTTGCTTGCCTTTCACCTAGGGTTTGAAGTATGGAGCCTGACGCATCACCATCTGAGAAGAGGAAGTACACAAGTGGGGAAAGATACTAAGGTTTGAGCCCTCTAATTGCAATGGGATCACCTCCTCCCCATTTTTCATGAAATTCTTTGAAGATGTAAACTGTTTAGGGTTTTGTCAAAGAGTGCAGGAAGTAGGTTACCATGAGAATCTCATAGGTATATTTTCCCTCACCTTGAAGGAAGACAAGATCACCATTGCAGGGAATGATTTAATGTTTTCATTGGATTCCATCTCTTAAGCTACAGGCATACCAAACCATGGTGAAAACTGGTTCAAAGGCCTAAACCTAGACCTAGAAGAGTACAAACGCTACCTGAAATCACAATAAAAAGGAGCTCACTCACATGTTTTCCCATTCAGATACTTATTGGAGAGATGTGCACCATTGATGAAGTTTGTCATGAAGTTCTTCACATGTGAGGGCATATTTTCTAGGCTATATCAATACCACATAAGACTTCTCATGCACTTTACAACTGCCAAGTCTCTAAATTTGTCGAGCTACTTGTATAATAGCTTAACCAAAATGTATGAAAGGGTGAAATTGAAAGGAAAAGTGCATTATCCCATCCTCTTTCCCATAACCTGATAAATTTTATAGTACTCCATCATTTGAAAGAGAAGAACATGACATGGGACACCTTCATTAAGGTAGCCTTGAAAATGCATATAACCACCTCACCAAGCCAGCACCAACCATGTCAGTACAACTCATGGAGGTGGGGTCATCAAGAAAACATGATGAGGTTTCCAAGGCACCTAGGCCTGAGGTTACCAAGACATATCATAGAGGTATAATCCTTGTATTTTCTCCTCAAATTGAGGAAGGGGTCAAGCCTACTACATCAGTAGAACATGGATCACCATCACATCATGAGGCTTCTTTGCATGATTAGGAGGAAATTGAGCATGAATTTGACCTAGATGAATTGGAGGCACATGATGAGAATAAAACCCTACAATAACTCATTAAAGTGAATGATTCTCAGATCATGGATCTAAAGGAAAATTTGGAAAGGGACAAATTCATCATTTCATTCCTTGAGCAAGAAAACAATTAACTTAAGGAAAAACAACTAGTCATGGAGAAAGAGCAATTCAAATCCAGGAAATAAGAGATGAAAGGAAAGACAGTGGTGGACCATGAGGACATTGAGCAAAATGAAGGACACATGGAAAGGAAGAGACCAAGGACAATGGATCTTAAGAAGGCACTTCAGAGGGAAAGAGAACAAAAGCCACCAATGGAAGAATTGACCTTTGAAGAGAGGATTGCCATGGAAATAAATGAGGATAGAGATTTTGGCTTGAAAAAGTAAATTTCCACCTTGAGAAGCTCCTTGACAAGGCAAATAGGGATAACAAGTTGCAAAATAAAATGACCATCCATTATTACGCAAGAAATCAGGTTACCAAGGTCAAAATAAAGTAGTTGAAGGAAAAAGTCAAGGAAACCCAAATCAGACAAGAGGAGAAGGGTAAGTTAGATTTGGTTGCTCATGCATCCATGATTGCATAACATACCTCATCAGGCATATCTGGAAAAAAACTGGTAGGATTTGGAGAAAATTTTGTGTTTTGGTGCAGACTAGTGCATACTTGCAATTTTTGGGCAATTTTCTATCTAGGAGCGCAACGAGCTCATGCTGTGCTTCTTCCTCAAGGGTCCAAATGATAGAAGATCAGAATTTTAGGAAATATTATGACCCCCTCTCAAAACCCATTTTCCCACTTTCCTGGTCCGGGGCTCTTTTTTTGAGAAATTCACAAAACAGGGGCCAAAAATCACCTTTCTGCCCCTCTTTTTCCATTTCACTGCATAACTGGAGACACCTTGGGAGAATGGCCATATATCAGCCAAAAATGGGTCATTTTGAGTGAAAAAGTACTATAAAGACATATAATCTCTCCCATATTTCCAGAAAATGATTCAGATCTGGATTTGGACTTCATAAAGGCACTCACAAATGGCCTCTAACAGATTTCTTCACACCTGTAAATTTTTGAGATGTTTGTAAAGATTTCACTGTGTAATTTTTTGTAATTCCTTGTTTGATTTTGGTAAAAGTAAAAAGGGTTAAGTAGATGGATGTGAGGGGTAAAAGTAAATGTAAATAATGGTTGGTTAGTCTTTGTAAGTTTTTTTGAGGTAAATTTTACCTCATTTATGGGAGAGGTTGGAGTCAAAGTTAATTGTAGAAGTTGTTTCTAACTTCCCTAGACATTAGGGTTTGGTTAGAACACCTCATGGAACAGTTCCTAGGGTCATGGATTCGACCCCTGAGAGTGGGGAGATGTTTTTTTGGTATTTATGTATCATTTTCTCAGTGATAGAATGGGTTGGATTTCAGAGGAGAGAACTATTGTAGCTTGAAACTATTATCTAGGAATTCATGCGCAGTAAGTTTGTGTTGTTATTTTTTCTTTGTAATAGCTTTATATGAAATATATTCATCTTCTCTTTCCATTCATAAATTCTTAAATGGTTTTCTTTACAATTTATCAACAAAATCGTTTGCATAAAGCTCTATTTTGATGGAAAAATCATTATCACGTGTTACTTTCTTTCTTGCTTAATGAATTCATGTTTCATGCTCAATAAGACATTTTAATTCTTCTAAACACTACACTACACAGAAAAACCATATGATCCATCACAAAAGTAATTCTACCTTGCTCCTTTATATATTTTTTGTTGTAACCCATTGATCCTCTGACCTAGCTACCTAGTTTCTCTCCCTCATTGTTGGGCATGGAATCTCCCCAAGGCATGTTTTGGGGCTTAAAGCCCAAGTTTTGACGAAATATTTTTGTAAAAACTCCACAAATTGTGGGCGAAGAGTGTGAAATTATGATAGAGTCACAGGGTTGTCCGCCCTCATTTTGTAATGTAATGTCGGCTTAGTAGACCTACCCATGGTCTGTAGACCATGGGATTGTATAAATAGAGTGAGGCTCTAAGTGTAGAAAAAATATAGAAGAGCATGAGAAGTCTAAGTGATTGAGTAAAAGTGTAAAGGGTGTCTTTGGGTCATAGAGCAGGGGAAGGATCTGTAGCTGAGTGCGTAGATTCCACGTAGTCCGTAGCTGAGTGCGCGGACCCCTACACCTGAGTGCTCAGGGTAGGTCGAGTCTCTAACCTAGGTCAGGCCCCAACAAGCCAACAAATGGTTCTGTTGCTGGGACAGTGATCTACATAGAGATGTCTGATGTTGTATCACTAGAATCCAACAAGGAAAGGAATTGAAGATTGGTTGGACAGGAAGATTCACGAATTCACAGCTCAAGAAAATAGGAATCTGTGACTATCAAAGGAAGAGTGGTTAGCCTGCTACTTATATACAAAGATCCATGAAATTTTCTTCACATCCTTCCCCACTGAGTTATACAAGTGGATAGTGAAGCTAGCAGATAGCCAAGGAAGGTGTAAACTCGACAAACCTATTGTGTGGACTCCATAATTGGTGCGTAGACAGGAAGTATCAGAAGATAAGATCATGTGCGCTGTTGATCATTGACTCGATTGAATTATAGGAGGATTCATCACTGAATTCATGGTAGATACTTCAATCAGTTATATCAAGGCTGAACGATGCTTCCTCAATGGATCGTGATGTAAGTATGTTAAATCTTTGGATACTTGGATTAAAATGCTACTGTGTGAAATCCAGGTTATGAGAATAAATTGATGTTTGGGGCTACACAAAGTGGGAGAATCTACATAAATGAAGGTAGCACAGAACTAGAAACTAGCCCCTTGATTTCACCTCCATGAGGGGGTGAGGAAGAGCTTGTGAAGGTCTCGTCAAGAAGTGCGATCAATTTGATAAGGCAGAGAATTCCATGCATACCACCCCCACCCACACTACTGCCAGTTTCATCGTCTTCACCCCTGTCTTCACCCATACCACCTTCACCACCACTGTGAAGCAATATGGCAAGCGTGATAAAGCTACCAGTGTTCAAGGGAGTAGGGAATGAAGATTCACACCAGTTCTAGTTCATGATAAAAGCTGTATGGGAAGCACAGGGAGTCACAGATGATAATATAAAGAAGGTAACATTGGTTAGCACTTTGCAGGATCACGCACTGACTTGGTACATTAAGCATTTCAATGACAATCCGAATGTGGGGATTGCCGATATCCAAGATGCACTAAACAAAGAATTTAGGAGGCCAAAGTCAGAGGCATAGTCAATCATTGGGTTCAAGGAAATCACAATGCTACCAGGTGAGACCCCATGGGAGTTGGATCAAAGACTGAAGTGCACAATTCACAAAGCGAACATGACGTTAACAAATGGGCAACACCACGAATGGTTTGTAGCATCATTAACGTTGCATCTACGGAATGCGTTGTTCCAACAAAAGCTAAGCACTCAGGCCAAGGCCTTGGAGGTCACGACGAGACTTCATGAGACCCCAATACAAGATCCAATCCTGGGAGTTCAGCAGATTCATGCGCAGTTAAAAAACTTGTGCCTTGAGATGCAGAGTTTGACACAAGATAGGACAACCTACCTAGATATGCACAATGAGGTATGGTGCGTAAAATGCAAGAGCCAGGGGCACGACAATGAGCCTTGCCCGGTGTTCATGAATTACCTTGTGGGAGGAGGGCCAATGCCACTAAGACTAGAGGCAAAAGCAGGACCAAGTGCGGTGCTTGAACTATGGTGCACGATTTGTTAGATAGAAGGAAAATGTGTTACAAATAACTGCCATCTATTACAGAAGTATATGCAGAATTCATAGAATTTGTTCTATAATTTCTGTAGGTCAATGGGACATGATGAGCACACCTTTCAAAATTATGAGTTGGTGATGGATCAAACTCCTACCTATAGAGTTCAGGCTGAAACACGTCCCCTCGATCAAAACACAGGAATGGCACCCACCATATTTCAGGGGTGTGGACGAGGCCGAGGTGAAGGGGGACTAAGAAGAGGTCGTGGACAACTAATATGTTACAATTGTGGAGGGATAGGGTATTATGCCCATGATTGTAAAAATCTAATGCAACCATCATGCTTTTATTGTACATTGTTTGATCATGATACGGAGGATTGTCCCACACTGATAGAGAGGCTGTGTGATAAACGAGCAATCCAACCTCCCCCAACTCAGAACTTGCAAATGATGAGGTCTGAGCCACATGAGGAAGACCATGATGTAAATCTCGTGCTCTGGAGTGGAATTACGACAGGGGATGACGAAGGCAAGCAACCTGAAGAAAGTACCTGGGCTCACAAGGCTCTAATGAAGGAACCAAAATTTGATTTGGAGCACGCTAAGGAGACCTTCATGGAAGCTAAGAGAAGCTTTGATGATGCCTCCACTTCAGCAAGTAAAGACAGACTGGAGTCGGAAATGAACCCATCGAAGCTCACTACACTCTTGAAGACATGCACGAAGCTACTGCACAACAACAAGGTTATAAAGGGGCTACAAGAACTCATAAGTAGATGCAATGGGACCATGCCAGGAGAACTGAATGTAGTCCGGAAGCTTGGGAAGCACACGATGTGAAGAGGAAGGGAGATGAGATTGACTGTGCATATTGGGGAATATGAGATGGACCAAGTGATTTTGGATCTAGGATCATATGTGAACGTCGTGCTAATGTAGACATGGGAGCACATGGGCTGGCCTGCGTTGCAATGGTCTCTTATCCAACTAGGAATGGCGAACCAAAAAAATATCCTACGTATGGGGAGATTGTAGGGAATCACAGTAGATATTGAAGGAGCAAGTGCGCTAGCATATTTCGAAGTGACAGAGATTTTTGATGATAAAATCCCCTACCCTGTGCTATTGGGAATAGATTTGGCTGCTAACATGAATGCAGTGATAATTCTAAAGAAACACAAGATGATTTTTGAGAAAAAAACTTTGCACGTAGTTGTACCTTTAGACCCTGCAGAAGGATCATGCTACACGGAGCCAGTGCGTGACTACGACAACGACGACGCTCTCGACTACATCTACAAGGTAACCGTGTGAGAGCAAGACTGGGTAAATCCAACCGCGGATGGTCAAATCTCATGGGAGCATGAAAGCTCCTACACATCAGATTCTGATGAGGAAATAGAACTGGGGCAGAACCGGTTACACGAGGTAACCACACTAGACTGTAACATGATGACGAGATCATTGCACTACGTATCGATGGAGGTAAGATATCTTCCTACATATGATGGGTTAAGCGAGGTGGATGACTTCTTGAACAAATTTGAAAGAGAATTGTCGAAACAACAACGTTTCGACGCTCTGAAATGGGTACTGCAAGCTATGCCCGCAATACGGTGGGGTATGCACCAAAGAAGTTTTGAGGACTAGTGTGACTGTAGAAGAATGATGTGCACATGGTTTGGGAAGCCTCCGATGAGATTAACAGACAAGATTGTGGGATGAAATGGCCCGTGCACAGGTGGATACAGGCATATGGTGCGAAACCTGCACAAATGCATAGTCCTCACGGTAGGAGACATGACCAGTAAGCAGGTGCAGGAAAGGAAATGGTGCGAATGACCCCTCCAGTTGGGACCACGAAGTATGGAAATACCAAGTGCGCAGAAGGATATCCATGCAGAAGCCTTTAAAAAAGTATGTGAAATGTTGAACAAGGTCCACAATGTGAATTAGACTAACTGGGACCTATGTGTACCAGCGGTTCTATGGGCTTATAGGACAACATGCAAGAACTTGACCGCTCAAGCACTGCCAAGGCTAGAGTATAAAGAAAATGTTATAAGTCTTATATTACATGAAAAAGTTAGACCATGCATGATAGCACCGGTAGATACGACGGTTTGCGGAACCTTGGAAGAAGAAATCCAATAGGGAAATTATAGGTTCCAAGAACTTGAAGAAGAAAGGGTATGATTAAGGAAGAAAAGTGCTACAGTAGACGCGGAAGTCAAGAAGTTGGAGGATTAGATAAAGGAAGATTTTCTCGGTAAAAAGACCAGGGTGATAAGGCAAGATGCACACAATCATGATGAAAAATTTGAGTCCTGTCACCATGAATTAATCAGTCTGATTCCTTGGCTTGGACCTCACATTACTAAGCAAATCGACCAAGGTAGCGTGTTGCAGATAATAAAGTGCATGATATTTCCTGTAACAATAAAAGGTGGGTATTTTCCAAGAAACGTGATGGATGACACGATGAAACTTTACGTAGGTGGTGCAACCACCTGACTAGATGAGGGAATACAGTCTTAGTGCTCCAGGCAGTTGAAAGGAAGCGCAAGACTATATACTATTCTACCTGGGAGCTGTGCGGTGTTGGAGGTGCATGCAGAAGCAAAGAGTCACATGGTCCGCGACCATGCACGGGGGGCTTCACTGCCATGTGGGTTGGCCAGAAAGTGACCGTTGAAGTCACTATTCACGATGGGATGCTCGACTTGAGACCAAATGGAGCAGGTGATAGGCATTTAAGATGTGATTTATGAGCAAGATTTGGGAAAATCTTCCATAAAGGGAGCATTAATGAGCTGGATTTGGGGGGAACGGTCGAATTCAAATTCAAAAAGCACTATAAATTACAAAGGTTTGCCCAACAAACAACACTTGGTCATTGACGAATTGAGCTATCGAGCAGAGCCCTATTTGTTTTGTGTCGAGCATTGATTGAGCCCCAGAGTTCACAAGTGATAGATTTCTGGACAGACACGATGGCAGCAGCTGAGGAAGTTATGGAAATAATAGAAATGGCTGCCAAAGAGGCCACACAGGCCTTGACTGTGGGGGATGCTCCGGAAGGTGCTTGGATTGTGGTAGAAATCTTGAAATCACCGTGCACTCCAAGACCAAAGAAGGACAAAGAAGTGATGGTTCCTGTATGTGTGTCTCCATAGAACCCACTGCGCACCAAGTTGTCGATGGGGGCGAAGGGGAAAGACTTCACCATAGAAACCGATGAAGAAGAAGAAGACCTCGAGGATCTTATCATCGAAGAGGACGAGGATGAATACATGGAGGAGGAAAATGAGCCTGCACACCCCCCGAAAAAGCTGCCCACCTATGTCCCCCCGCAGAAAGGGAATGTTGAAGTGCTCGAGGACGTTGACGAGACCAAGAGCTCGCTCTAGACCCCACTCCCCTTACACAACATTATTTATTAGGGCACACACTTGGGATGGGTTCCAAGCTTAAAATTTGAAGATTGGGACCCCATTGACCACGAGCAGTTCCCTCACCTTAAGACCTCACACCTCATGAAGCTGAAGTAGAACATCATGGTGGGGTTTATAGAATTAGAACCACGAAAGTGGTTGCAAGAGTGGAAAAGGCCAGGCTACTTAACCTGTTTTGGGTACCGCATTTCCACCACACCCCAATAACAATTTTCGTCATTAGGCAGCTACTCTGCCTGGTGCATGATGTGTGTTTGTGGCTGGAGGAGCCCATCCCCATCACGACCGACTTGATTCACTACATTTCCCAATTTCCATGTAAAGGAGAGGACCCCACAGACATCTCGAAAGGGAAGAGCAGTGACTTGGCCATCGAAGAGGCCTTGAAGAAGAAATACAAGTTGGCGAAGAAGAAAAGGGGCTATGCCATATCCAACATCAATGATAAAGCAATGAGAGTGGTGATCCAAATACTGGCTGGTAAGATTATGTGCAAGTGCCGCACAGATGAGGTACCCTTGCCAGTGGTAGCACTTGCTAAAAAATGTGCGAAGGGGGTCCAGTTTAACTGGTCCGAGCTCCTCTGCAAGTAATTCTTGGAGAATTGCCACAAAGATCAGGAATAGGGAAAAACATTCCACTATGCATGGCTTCTGCTATCCATAGTACTCGTGGCAAGGGAATTGCCAGAAGATAGTCAATTCCACACAATTGACAGGGATCTGTCGAAGGCCGCCAAGTATGCTTCACTCTGGGCCACAAAGGATGCAAATAGGATCTGCAATAGTAAGATATTTTGGGTGTTCATGGAGATGAACCTTAGAATGGGGATCAACCACAAGCCGTGGTTGTTTCCCACTATCTACAATATCCTTCAGAGTTTTGTAGAATTTAAAGTGGACATCCATAGCATATACATCTGAGCATGCAAGGACCCGTCCAAACAATGGAGAAATCTACCCTTTGTAGCCACGGACGATGTCATATTTAATGTCTTGGAGACATGGCCACCGAAGTGGCGCACTCCAAACATCGTGAAGATAGAGAAGTCGATGACACAAAGGAAGAAAGAAGAGGCCAAACTGTACATCGCACAATTGGCAGAAAAGAGAAGGATGGAGGCAGCGACATTGGAAGCGTGGGCAACACGGGACGCTGCACAGACATCAACTGAATGGGAAAAGGTCACAGTAGTAGCAGCATAGGAGGCAACCACGAAGGCACACAAGGGACAAATGTCTCCTTCACATGGGTAGGAAGTAGAGGAAGAATAGGGAGGCGCTGACCCACAAACCGCATCAACGCAGTTGAAGTGACAACACCCAACTGAATCGATAGGGGCGCATAAGAAGGTTAAGGTATCCAAGTTGTCTATTGACCTGATCACCCTATTTGAGGGTGATCTACACGACATCGGTGAGACAGTGTGCGATGTCACCTCCGAGTCCCTCCAAAATTTTATGTAGGAGAACCAGACTATGTTGGGGGTGTTATAGAAATATTTGGGCACTGCAACCCCAATCACATAACCAAGGGCTCTTAAAGCCCTAAAAGTGTTGTTTCACACTCTAAAGGATCATGGTCAACTGATTACATCATTTCCCAAAAGTTCCACCCGAAAAACCACTCAAAATTGGCCAAAACTGGACCATACAGACTGCTCCATGCTTAGGGTGCGATGCATACTAGCTGCTACACTAGCCAGGTGTGATGCATACTGAAAGAGCCTTATGTGGGGTGCGATGGATGAGAGTAGACAAATGGTAGAAGCAGTTTGCTAAGTGGAAACCCAGGGAATCTTCTATAAACTTCTCCTATGACACTTGCCTCTCTGAATTCAGCCAAGGATGATTAAAACATCATGAAATCTCCAATTGGAACCAAGAACTATCAGTGAAATGACACTAATAAAAAACCCAGAAGCCGACTCACCCCTCTGCAAATATCTATAAATGGATCCCTCATCACAGAGATCTGGAGGCTAGAATTTTGTAATTTGTAAGGAAGTGTTGTCGGTTTCTCTTTGAGACATTGCATTGTTGGGTGATCTTTCCGTTATCACAAAATCAGTACTTATGGCTGCTAATCAGTTAGACTCTATGTAACTATTTCAGACCAGACTCTTGGCTAAGGATTAGCCTCTCTAACCTGAGAGGGCTCTCTCAAAATAAACTACTGATTTATCTTTAAACACTAAGAGGGCTAACTCTTGTATTGAGAACTTAAATAAACTTGATGGTTAGACATACAACATAACATTTCTTCCATTGGGTTCATGGAGTCAAACACCATTTCAGTAAACTATAAACTACTCAATCATGGAAGTCAAGGCATGTAATGTTTAAACACTCAAAGCATTTCTCAAAGAACCCCAACTCATAAGTATACACAGGAAGTCTGAGCACTAGGTGAATTCAGAGTGATTGTATACCTATAAAGCTGTAAAACATGAAGGACATTTCTCAAATAACCTCAACTCATAAGTATACACAGGAAGTCTGAGCACTAGGTGAATTCAGAGTGATTGTATACCTATAGAGCTGTAAAACATGAAGGATAAGACAAAACCACATACATCTTGAGCATTTGAACAAAGTATGAATCTTGAGAAGAAAAAGTAGTCTTTCTATTACTGTAAAAAGTCTTTTACAGAAGCCAATATAAACTCTGTTTTTTGCATAAAAATCCAACCCTCATTACATCAGAGTTTCATCTATATATAGGAAAATATTCTTAACTACTTTGAGCCTCCTCCTCCAGCATGAGGGGAGCTCGATGACTGACATTAACTATCCTTATCTATTTTAACAGACTCATTAAATCCACTAAGCATTGAACTATAATTACAAAGAGTCCTAATCAAATTTAAACTCTAATTTTATTCTCCTCGTATCGTGATTCCTTTCTAGGTCTTCGACAGCTGTCTCCTTTAGTTCTGGCCGTGATAGCTGAGATAAGGATGCAAGAAACCAGATTATCATTGGATGCTGAATGTGCTGATGGTTCATTAATCATAAGAACAAACCCCTGTGTTCTCGGTCCTTGTTTCCCACCATCCTTCGAGAATTAGGCAATATGTTCCCAGCTCTTTAATACTTCAAAATTGATGAGCATCACCATATTTCCAGATATGCTGGAAGCCTTGTTGATTGAACAGGTGTACAAGCCCAAATCCTCGTATGCATCTTCAACCAAACCCTAACCACTGGTAATAAAGTACCTTTATTAAAGCTATAGCTTAAGACAAAACATTTTACCTTTTATGGAGGATGCACACTTGTCATTATTTGAATAGCCCTGATAGCCTTATGTGGTCTCCTTGATGTTCATTAGGCCTTTTCTTCAAAATCTGTTGACCTCATCATAAAACTATTTATTTTCTTCAAAAAACAGCACCTACAGCAGTTTCGTAGCGCGCTACGAAACTGCTGTTTTTTCAAAAACACAGTCTTTAGTGAATGTTTCAATATTCTCTGTGACTGTAACAGCTCTGCCACCGGTTTCAAAACTCCTATTTTATCTTGGTTTTATATAACCGTGCTTACATGCCTTAAAAACAATTAACTTAAGCAAAATTAAGCAAAACTTTGGAACAACACTTGATTTAGAATCTGCAATTTCACTTGGCAGCTAATTTATTTAGCTGTGCTTTTAATTTTGCAACCTCTTTTTCCATGGCTTCAATTTCAGCTACGATCCTCTCCATCTCAGCCACTTCTTTTTCGGTTGCCTCCCACTGGTCCTTTGAAGATGTAACCTTTGCTTCTTGAGAAATGGGGATTTTTTTATTCAAACCTTTCTTCTTGATTTCTTTTGCTTCTTCTGTTCTGGGCAGCTGTTTCTCCATTTCTCTTGCTTGTCTTCTTGTATAGGGTTTCTTCTTCATTTTCTTTGCCTCCTCTGTTTTAGGTAGTTGTTCAATTATTCTGTTCTAGGCACCTTTACAGCTACCTCTTCTCCGTGCACTTGCTCAACGTCTTTAATTTGCTTCCTTGTGAATGGCCTTCGTGGTTTGAACACAAATTCTTTACCAGGTTCATCAAACCTTAACCTCTTCGAGGCCTTTGATTTTTTAGTGCTCTTTGGTGATGATTGAGTTAAGTCAATATGCATTGGCTCAATATGCACTGATTTAGCTTGTTCAAAACCAATAGTCTCAAGCAAATCATTTAAACTAGCTTTTGATATTGGACTTTCTTTAACAGCTACTGATTTGCCCTTCTCTTTGCTTAATTGACTCCTGGTTTTTACTCTTGATACCTGTTTAGCTCCACTTGACCTAGGTGCATCTCTCTTTTTCTTGATCTTCTCCTTTGATGATGTTTGAGGTGGCTCTTTGATAACTACTGGCTTCATTGATTCCTTCAATTGGGTCTTGGTCTTCTTCTTGCCTTTTATCTCCTTTCTAAGCTCAGCGAGAGTAGGTTCCTCAACTGACTTTTCTCTTTCTCTAACAGGCAATGGGGTGAGACCTGTCTTACTCTGAAAACCAGCCATAAAAATAAAAGAATCCCAATCCTGACCAATCTTCTGTAGACCATCCAGCACTAACAATTTCACTAAACCATGATGAAAAAGTGATGTTTCCCAGTTATCCTTTTTTAGCTGAATTTTATCGCACATTTTGTTGAGGCTACGAAACAAGTAGAAAGGGATATCTATAGATGATTTGCCTGTGAAATGCAGCAACATCTTGAAATGATAGGAGTACACTTTAGTATATCTCCCTTCGCATGTTAAATACTTTTGGATACATGTAAGGAGAAGTGCATAGTGCTCCTTTACATAATTCCTTGGCACAACCTTTGTAAGATCTTCATCTACATAAGGTTCCTTCAAGAATTCCTTGCAGGGGTTCATATCAAATTTGAAATTTTTAAACCACTCCTGCCCTCCTCTCGGAATTTCAGTCACCCTAGCAATAACTTCTGGAGATACCGGGAATTCTAACATAGACACTTTAGAACCTAAACCTGTAAAATTTAAGGCAAATGCTTTTGTTACCTCAACATGCCATCCCTGCAGCTTCTCACAAAATGTCCAGCAACCAGCATCCTGAAAAGCTTGTCTCACACCTTCATCTCTCAATGCAAGGTCTAATCCCACAGGTTCTGTTCTTTGACATCTTCCAGACCGATGCCCCTTCTTTTCCATTTTGCTTTGAAATCGTTTGCACAGAGAAACACCACCAGCTTCAACTCAAATGGAAAATTCAAACTTTGGAACGCAGGCTCGCTTGCAATCAGGTTCTTTTAAAGAATGAACTCGGACTCCTCCGCAATTTAACAGTCTTATCATACAAACGGATCAATTCATGCAACATTAACAAACATCATAACACTACCATGCATTACAAACCGTTTGAATGATTTTATGTGCGTGGTTATGAACCTATCGGTGGAATGATGGCTCATACTTGCTTGGAAAGGACGCCAATCTGACAATAAACAGACGGACATACTGACTCAACCCCCAGACATGACATTCCAAGAATCAGTGCTGCTTAAATCTCTGAAACCGCGATTTCGTAGCGCAGATAGTTATAAGTTAATAAAATGCGCTACGAAATGACTGGTTACTAACACGCTGTGAAAAAGCTAAAACATCATTGCGCTGCCAAATCAGCCAATAAAATTGCGCTGCGAAAATGCGAAAAGGGCCAGTGACATAAGCAAGATAAGACAGGATTTATGCAATCATGATGGAGGGTGACTAACGGTATCTGAAAATGATTTACATTAATAACTTTCTAAAATATGATCCCTAAGTAACGAACATAGGACAACAAATATTTCACACCTATTTTTGACAATGAAATTTTTTGGACAACATTTATGTACATGTAACTGCATTTCTTGGTGATAACACTTTCTTTTCATGAGGTGAAGAGGGCTTTCATGCTGGGAGGAGGATGCTGGATCAAACAGTTGGGTTGTAATCCTGTCTTCTACTTCTACTATCAATAAAGTTATTTGATTTTTCCTCCATATACTTGTGTATTTGTGAATCTTTCTATTTGTGAATGCAATGGTATGGTTAATGTACTTCTGATTCTGCATTGTTTATGGTATTATAGATCTCTATGCTTTGATGGTGTTCTGTTGCTTTGCCTCTATAGGTGTTCTTTAAAGTGGGACAAGTGAGAAAGGAGTGGCAACCTCTATCAAAGGAGAGAGGAAACAAGCAAGGAGCCAAGCAAAAGATTCAGGTTGGTGCTCTCTGCTTCTCTCTTATCTATCATACATAAAGGAAAACACAAGTTAATTTGAATTGTTTCTTTCTAACATAGCTACCCGTCCTAGTGGGACTAGCAGGTCAAATAGACACTAGTTTTCCCGGAAACAAAATGGTGACTCCACGGGGGAGCGAATAGTTTTTTTTTTTTTGTTACTATTGTTTGCTCTATAAACTATAGACAGATCCTGAAGTTAAGCCAGCTAGCCTTCGAACTGCTTTTGCTATGCAACTTCAAAGTAGATCAACCCTGCTTCAGTTAATCTCTGGGTTAGTTTATGAACTGAACATCTGACTTGAAAACATCCTAAGTTCCCTTGTGGTAGCTCAATAACCTCATAATATCATACCCCTATACTTTGTGTTTATTGTATATCATAGCTCAGCCTAAATCACTGAACTTAGCTGCAGATTTTGAGCAAAAACCAAGCTCAGTTTCGTTCCCTGGTCCATCACACCGTTTGTAACTGGAAGTCTAGATGCATCGCACCTCCTGTGTGTTGCAGATGAGATGCATCTATGTTTCCCTTAAGGACAGGTGCGATCACTGAATGATACTGCTTCCTTCTCTAGAATTTGGGTTTTTCTTCTCTGTTTTTAGCTCTATTCAGTAGTTTTGCTGCTTATGATCATCATATCATTATAGAAGCCTTCTTCCTTTACATTATTCAACCTCCGTTGATTAGGAATTGTGAATGTTTTTTTATCTATTTTTCATCATTTACAGTCCTCCTTTGTCAAGAGTAGCTTAATCGAGTTGTTGTCTTTTGATTCAAAAGTGTCGTAACTGTCGTTTTGAGTCAAGAAGAAGAGTGTCATAAAGTCTTCCTCTTCTAGATAGTTGATTGTACTTTTCTCATTGTATTTGATTTGAATTGTCAATATTTGAAGTTTTGAAAGTAGTTTTCCATTCGAAATCGAAAGTGTCATTTTAGTCTTCCTTTCATTTTGAAAAGAAATTGTTGAAGTCTCGCTTTGAAGAAAATAGTTCAGATCTGTACTTAGTTTTCCTTTTTGGCATTCTTACATTAAGGAAGCGGAAAAAAAATACATGCATGTGCATTTTCATTTAGACTGCATGAGGAAAATGATTTAGGAAAAGTGCATTTAGTGTGTGCTCTCTGCTCTCTGTTGAAAGAATCATACTTTTCTTTCCTTAGTAGCTAGGATTTTCATTGCTAAAAGAAAACAAACGACTGTTTATCATTTTAGTTTGCATATTTAGGAATTTTACATCTACATCATGCGGTGAACCTTGAAAGACAAACTTCTAAGAAAGATCAACTCTAAAATAAACCTCAATGAACATAAAAACTCTTTGGAACCCTAACACACAACATCTAGAAGTCTAGGCTAGAGACATATTCTGGTGTCATAAAACCTGGTAACTATCGTTTTCATCGAAGGTTGGGTGATTCCTCCTCTTTCATATGACAAGTGCCAGTACAGACTTGTGCTCCCCATAATGTCGAGTATATATTGGGAGAACACAATAGGCTAATATCCTTTATCCTTAAGAATCCATGTTTGCCGCCCTATCGATTGTAATGCACTGAACACAACATTCGGGAAGATTGACTGTCGTACATAAAGTCCTTGGTAATTTATCTTTAATTTACCACCAAGGTGAATATTGTAGTTTTGCGATTGGTTTGGTAATCCCTCTATCTAGATTTCCAGAGTAGTCACTTTCTTTCCTTTTCGACTCCCTAAAATAAAAGGTCCATCTGAGCACTTGTCACTTCAAGCTCATTAAAATTCGAAGGCGACTACAGCCACCTTTAGCTTTTTCTTGACTCTTAAAAATTGAAAAAGCAAGTTGTGTTAAAGCATCATAAAATTTATTTAATTCAGAATAACTTTTTCCCTTTAATTTTTGAGTTGATCAAGTAATCTGCAATCGTGGAAGAAATTCAATCAAAACCCCGTCATTTGCAGAGACTAGCAAGTCAACCGTCTTTACCCCTAGAGATGAAACCATTATGGGCAAAACGGTCTTGTTTAACTAGGTCGAATTCTCCTGGTCTATTTAAAACTTATGTTTCAACATCATCAGAGACTCCAGTTACTCCAATAATTTCTGATACATCTTCCTTTACAGAAGAAGTTCCGTAGTTACAAGAGGATATTAGAACTGATCCTATTGTAATGGTAAACACTTCTATCCCTGAACCAGCTCCATCTAGGGTTGATTTAGAGGGTGTTACCCCTCCAATGTCTGTTACTGCAGAAGCTATACCTTCTTAGGCTCCATAAATATTTTATGGACTTGACGATCTACCACTTCCACCTAGATTAATTTCTATAGAAAAGATTATAGAGGATCTTCCATCGAGTACCCCATTGCATTTTGGAACTAGGATCCACCTATATCCTTCTACTACAAAGGTTAGTTCTTTTAAGCAACCTTCATCGTAAGTTCCTATCAAATCGCTAGGAAATATTTTGGATAGACTAAATATGTCTGAACAACCATCAACATATAGGACTGTGTCATCTGATACAGCAGTAGCAGAGCCTCCTGCTGCTACTCCGACAATGTTTGCTGGTATACCATCTGTCCCAACTAGTTCTCAACCGCTAGATGTAGTCCATCTAGGGACTGTTTCGACAACATGGTCTATTCCTATTTGTCTATCCAGAATCTTATCTAGAATTTCTTATGTTGATACTCCACAAATTGATGCTTCACATCAGTATCAATTTGGGCAATCCATTCTCCAAAGACCAATGTATCCTTTGAACACTGGATTGCTGCATAGGGGGGGCAGTATGCCTTTTCATTGTTCCCTCTGTGAGAACAACCATATGAGAGTTCACAACAAAATTAGGTCAAACTAGAATTGCATCCAGTGGTTGGGTACTAATACTGACTCAACAGCTAAGAGTTGTATATTCCATGCAACCAAATCAACCCGTGTCGAACATTCCCACTACACCTGCTATTGTGATGGTGTCGCAAGTGCAAGCGCTGCCTGTTGAATGTCAACCTCAAGTCTCTCAGGTCGTAATACAATAGCCTCTTATCTCCACGGATCAATCCCAGCCTCAAATTAGTGCCTCCTTAATTGGAGCGACTCAGGCTCAAACGGGTACTATCACCCCTCATCTTGGTCAAACATCCAGTATTGGACAACAGAAAATGGTCCAACAACCATGGCTATTTCAATGTCAACAACCACAATTCCAGCAAGCTTACCAAGGACCTGAGCAACAAAGCTTTGTAGGTAATGGGCAACCGTATTTCCAAAATGGTTACCAACAATCATATTATAATGGTTATGCCCATCAACCTTATCAAAGTTATTAGCATCAAATACATTATGTTGGTATGCAAAGACCTACTGCCCAGGAAATCCCACCTTACCCTGGTTATGTTTCGCCAAACTTGAATCAACAGTTCCCTTTTGTAGCATCTTTAGAATTACCAGATCTGAACCGGCTGACAAATGATCCAATTGCTTACACCCCTTTGTGGCCAACGATTCCTCATAAACTCCCCTCTGATATTCCTAAATTTAATGGAAATCCAGGTGAAGACCCATCGAATCACGTAATGACCTGTGATTTGTGGTGTTCATCAAACACCCTTAATGATGATTCGATTAGGCTTCGCCTTTTTAAATGAATGCTAACTGGTCCAGTAGCAAAATGGTACATTGAATTGCCTAGAGCTTCATTTGACAACTTTAGCACCCTCGCCACTACTTTCCTAACCCACTTTCAGTTACCTATAAGGTACGAAACAGGAACAGAGCTCCTTACCAATTTTAAATAGACAACAGCCACTCACATATCTGATCATATTCATGAGTGGCAACGTCGTCGTTGAATGGTAAAGACATATGTTCCTGATCGGCACCTCAAGTAGGCAAACCGCAAAGGCTCCATTTGGTAAATACCTTATAGTTTCTAGTAAAAAAGCAAATGACAAACTTCTTGTCTCGGAGGTTAATGCCATGTCATTGGACAAAGGCAAAGAACTGAAGCAACGAGGGGGCAAGAAGAAAGGGAAAAACAAAAAGAAGAAACAGGAAGATTCGACTCCTAAGAAGTCTTCTAGAAACCCTGCTGGGCGAAAGAAACCTAATCAACCATGTTTCATATGTGATGAGGACCATTATATATAATATTGTCCACATCGAGCTGAGGTCACAAAGATATTGAAAACTTCAAGTACCTCGGCAGTATTGACTGATCCATTTCCAAACCCAGAAACCAATTTGGTTGCTATCGATCATGCTTCCCCATCCCAAGTGCTTATGTTGTCCATTTCGAAACAACAAAATGATACTTTGATATCGACGAGGAATAAAGATTACGAGAATCCACAGAGGTCAAACAACAACAAGGCTATAGATCAACATAGTATTTCGACAACAACTTCTTCAGAAGTTGTGCCACCCATCATTCCTAAACTAACAATAAAGCTACCAAAGGGAGTAGTACATAAATCGACATTTAATCCTCATGCTCGAGCAGCACAGAATTATAAAATAGTAGAGGATTTGGCCCAATCGACATTCACTATGTCAACACTTGAAGTACTGGAGAATTTCTCCTCCCAAAAGAAAGCTTTACTATCAGTAATAGGTGGGATTAACCCAAGGAATTCCAATATTGTGGCCTTTACCACAAAGGATATGAACCTCAGTTACCAGCACAACTCGCTTTCCTTATACAAGTAAAATCCCTCAACAAGACTGTTCGTCGAACAATTATTGATGAGGGTGCATCTACTTGTATTATGTCAATGAGTTGCTAGAAAACTTTAGGCTCACCACCCTTGTCGTGATCATCAATGACATTAAAAGCATTCGATGGAAGAACATGCACGCCATATGGGATATTAAGTAACTTGCAAGTTGAACTGGGGGGCAAGATAGTAGAAATTGAAGTCGAAGTTATCGATGGAAACCTCGATTACAGTATCCTACTGGGAAGGCCCTGGATTTATGCTATGGCTGCTGTTGTGTCAACATATTTTAGAAAGATTGCATTCCCATTCCAAGGGAGAATTACAATTGTTGACCAACTAACCATTTTCCCCAATGGTTCACAAGCTATGGGAAGCATTCCAATGATCCATGGAAGCTCTCAATCACTTCAAAATGTCAAAGTAGGCCTCCTAAAAGACCCTACCTTAATGGGTACTTTTTCCCTCCTGCCTCCGAGTAATCTGGTGGAAGTGGCCACGGTGGAAACCTATAATATGGTATCTTCTACATCAGCAAAGATTGAGAAGCTTTCCGAACATTTTGTTAGCATGGATCATCACCAGGTATCACCTCCAAGACCCATAGAAGCTTTGTAGCAATCAATTTTCTGGGCTTGGGTGGCAAACCCAAATTAACACTCATCAAGTGTTTGGATAGATAGGTCTCTAGAATATGGCACCTCTTCCGATCCTTGATCACGTATACATTCTACAGATGAAGGAATCATTCAGTCAATGATGATAGGAGAGGCACCATGGGAAGTTTACCACCATCGTTCCCATCTTCAAGATAATGACAAAGATTATTCCAGCGACCTTAATCATCCTTCAATTTTTGATTTTCTATGAAACACTGTAAATACGGTGGATTCTGAGAAAAATTTGTTAAATATTGAAGAAACTATTGCCATAAATATCTCGACCAAACCTAATGTTGTAAAGAATATTCATGTTGTCAAATCTTGTTCTTCTTCAAAAATGGAAATACATTCCACTCTCTTTCGCGAATTCAGAGATATCTTTGCATGGTCATATGAAGAAATGCCAGGCATTGACTCAAGCATTGTTGAACATGAAATCAAGTTGTATCCAGATATCAAACCAGTACGACAGTGGCTTAGACAAGTTCACCCGAAGAAAGCCGATGCCATCAAGGCAGAAGTTGAAAAACTTTTACATTTTGGTTCCATTTACCCTGTTCCTCTAACTAATTGGGTATCAAATATTGTTCTTGTCATGAAAAAGCAAGGAACGATTAGAGTGTATGTTGATTACAGGGATGTGAATCAAGCTTGTCCAAAGGACAACTACCCTACACCCTTCATCGACCAGATAATTGATGAATGCACCGGATGTGAAATATTTTTATTCATGGATGGATTTTCTAGATACAATCAAATAAACATCCGCCCACAGAACCAGTCAAAGACTGCATTTATATGTCCATGGGACACATTCACGTACCATAAAGTACCTTTCGGTTTAAAGAATGCAGGGGAAACTTTTCAAAAGGAAATGAACTAAGCCTTCCATGATATCAAACACATCATTCAACCATATCTCGACAATCTATCAACTCATTCATGAAAGAGGACTGATCATCCGCAGCATTTGAGAGCTATATTTCTACGATGTCGACACTACAAGATACAACTCAATCCACACAAGTGTGTGTTTTGTGTCAGTTCTGGTCGTTTAATTGGTTTCGTAGTTTCTAAGGATGGGATTTGACTTGACTCATGTAAGGTTCAGGAAATCATTGACTTGCCTCCACCTTCAAATTTGTTTCATATTCAAAAACTCCAAGGAAATGCAAACTTTCTAAGGAGGTTCATTCCAAATTACACCAAACTTGCTAAATGTTATATGCGTCTTTTGAAAAAAGAAGTGCCCTTCAACTGGGATTAGGCTGCGCAAGCTTCCTTTTATGCTTTAAAGGATTCCCTAATAAAAGCATCATTAATGTACTCTCTTGACTATCAAAAAGACTTTAACCTGTATCTAGCTGCAACAGATACAACCATTGCAATGGTTTTAGTACAAGAAGAAAATGGAATTGAACATCTTATATGTTATTTAAGTCAAAACTTAAATGATAAAGATAGCAAGTACTCATATGTTGAAAATCTAGCTCTAGCAGTTGTTCAAGCAGTACAAATATTTCGACACTATCTACTCTTTTGCAAACCTACCATTTGGTCAGATTGCAACCCTATGACTTACATTCTGTCACGTCAATTATTAGGGGAAAAATATTCAAAATGGATAGCCATTTTGCAAGAGTTTGATATGGAATTCACGAAATCCAAATCAAAGAAATCTCTAGTTTTCGTAGACTTACTATGCGACCTCCCATCGTCGTCAAACAATTCAACATCTAAAGCATCAATCGTGGATGAATCTCTATTTCTGATATCGTCAAGCGATCTGTGGTATGGAGATATATTGATCTATCTCCAAACCCAAACATTTAGGCCTAATACCTCTAGCTCTGAACAACGACGTACTCGATACCAAGCGAAAGACTACATGATCGTCGGTGATACACTTTACCATCGTGGTATTGATACAGTTCTGCGAAGGTGCCTCACACATAAGGAGGCCGAAAAGGTCCTGAGTCATTGTCATTCAGGCGCGTGTGGGGGGCATCAATCTGGTTACGCTATGGCACAAAAGATCTTATGAGCTAGTTACTTCCGGCCCACAATATTCAAAGATTGCATAATCGCAGTCAGAAGTTGCCATGCTTGTGAGATCTTCGACCACAAAACGCGATTACCACCCACACTGTTGCATCCAGTAGTTTTTGTTGGGCCATTCACCAAATGGGGCATAGACTTCATGACATGTAACCCCGCCTCGGCCGGGGGGCATGGGTATATCATAATCGCAGTCGACTATTTTATGAAATGGGCTGAGGTGATGCCTACATTAAAAAATAATGGCGAAATGACTGCTCATTTATTTTTCAATCATGTAGTCTCTAGATTCGATGTTCCACAGCCTATAGTCACAGATCATGGATCACATTTTTGAAATCACATGATGGTTGAATTAGTTTCCAAATTAGGACTATCCCACGACAGTTCTACTCCATATTATCTGCAAGCTAACGTACAAGTTGAGGCCATCAACAAAGTCCTAAAGCGCATGCTGCAAAGGATGATTGGAGTCCACAAATGGAATTGGCACTTAATCCTATACTTATCCTTGTGGGCCTATAGGACATCGGTGAGAAATGCGACCGGATTTACACCCTTTCAGTTGGTGTATGGCCTGGAAGCAGTCTTGCCAATTCAGTGTGAAATTTCATCTCTCAAGCTCGCAGTCGATCTACTTCCCGAAACTTCGGAGGAAGAAGTTCATTTCTTAGAACTAATCCAATTGGATGAAACCTGTTGTGATACCGCTTTGGCTAACGAAGCTCATAAGAAATGTGTCAAGGTGCAATTTGACAAAAATGTCAGACCCCGTGTCTTCTCAGAAGGTGACCTGGTCTTGCTTTACGATCAGGACTCTGATAAATTGGGAGCAGGTAAATTCGAACCATTATGGATGGGCCCTTATATGTTTAAATGAGTATTAGTGAAAGGAGGCTACGAGCTAGTAGATTACGACGGGATTCTGCTATCGCAACCCCGAAATGGGTTGTATCTTAAGTGTTACTATGCTTGATTAAGTGTAGTAATCTCTTTATAGATATGCTTTTGTTACATTTTTGTTTTCATCAAAGAGTTGTCATTTTGGTTAGGTAATCCACTTTACATTTGTTGCAGATGTCGAACCTTTTGGAAACATTTGTTGGGTATGTTGACGGAGCAAGTCATAGAATGCAAAGCCTATCTTCTGCAGCTGGGGCCATTTTTGCTCCAAGCAGCGAGTTAGTGAGTTTCAGGGGGATATGTATTGGTCAATCAACAAACAACATCGCTGAGTACAATGCATTGATGGAGCTTCTCTCTGATGCCATCACACATGGCATACGTCAGCTTACTGTCAGGCTAGATTCACAACTCGTCATTCTACAGCTTACTAGCGTCTATTCTGTTTGGAAACCAGCTATCTACCATATGTTCCTAAGAGTTAGGATTTTGGAAAGACAATTTTATTTCATTCAGTATCAACACATTTCCAGAAACTTAAACACATTAACTGATTCATTAGAAAATTATGTGTTAGATAAACATTTGCAGCATTTATAAAGGAAAAATCATTTCAATTAACATTTGCATTAGGATCACATAACTTAACCGAAATAAAGCTCCGAAAATAAAAAATATATATAACTGTTTATAGTTTTTATAAAATGTACTGTGTCCAGGACAAAATCGGTCATACGACCCAAAAACTCAAAAATGTAGAAAAGCACCCTAAACTAATGGTGCTGGTGATAGCAAGTCACTACCTGCACAATCATACGTAAGAGCCTAGTCTATCGACTCGGCACACCAGTGGTATGGCACTGTAATCTCAAAGGCAACTTGTTGGTCCTCACATCCTGAATACCAAGGTTGAGACCCTCGATCTGATCCTGCAATAATGCAAGGGTCTCTGCTATGTCCAGATCGTGAAGGACAACCCTCCCTACAGCCTCTCCTGTTGGAACGATAACTGCTACCCTTGGGCGTGTTGTTGGTCGCACTAGCCCAACATATGCACACATATATGAGTTTGATTAGTCTTGATAACATTTAAAAAACACAAGAACATTATAAAAGCAATAAACAAATATATGGTCAGATCAATTTACCCATAACACCCCACTGCTCGCTAGCTGGTAGCACTAAATCTAGGTCACCTCGGAAATCCATCCCAACGTATGGATACTCAGTGAAGACCATCTCCTGATGGTCGAACCACTCAAAGAAGGCATCAGAGAAAGAAATCTGTGACTGGCTAGCATGTCTGGCCATGAGGTCAACCCATCTCTACATCTGTGGTTCCCTCGGTGCTGGCAATCCTAGTGAAATGTACTATGACTGCATCAGTGGAATCCTCTCCGAGGTGAAAGTAGTCAGAATGGAACCATAAAAAAAGTTCTTGAATCTCCCATTCTTCACCTTGGAAATTTGTTCTTTTATAACCGAAAGTACTGCCTCACACCAGTTGAATACCTTTGGTTCCATGCATTCCAGGGCATACTACATATATGATCTGTTGGCCAAATGAAGAGCCGTGTTACCAGCCAATCTAGCAAAGGTGAATAAAATAGTCCTCAAGGACCGATCAATGACATCTTGAGTACTGATCTTGCCATCCCTGCTTGGCTGAGATCCATCTCTACAAAACTGACAAATATAATCCCTCACAGATTCACCCCCACAGGAAAATCCTGATAGTGAGAGAGGGGCACCATGCCTCGATAACCTAATCAAAAAGTAGATATCCTTGACCTTCAAAGGAATGGATTTGACTCTAATCTAGAACACCTAGTTGGTCGGATCCCATGCATTGAGAAGATATTGCAACAAATTGATTTGTTGCCTCATGCTGGATATGCGGAAGAATTTGAGCAAGCCGAAGTTTTGCAATGCAGTAATCGTACCCAAATCATATAAGGCAATCATTTCCTCTTCTTCATGCTCGCGTTCACGCCATGTAATGACCATCTTGATCTATTGAATCTCTGGAACACAAACAAAATATGAATTAGGATCCTGATTTGGGAAAAAACAGGAAAAAATTTCATGAAAAGCATTTCACAAACATTCCCTTCTACGCCCATTGCACCCTGCTTGTGTACAGAGTGAGATGCATACTAACTGGCCAATGGCCAGCTCAGTATGCATCGCACTTTTTGATGCATACTAGGTGTGATGGGGAGAGAATGGATTCTTCAAACCCCCGGGTCCTAGAAGAAAGAAAAGGTGTGCTCAAAATCATAAAAGGATGGAATGCACTTGAAGAGCTTAGGGTTAGCTCCTACTTGGTCTTGATGGCACGAAGAATAGTCCACCATATCTCCTAAAATCAGCTGATGAAATTTGAGGGGGAAAACACCTCCCGATCTCCAACAATCCCAAATTTGAATGAAATGGTAAAAATGAGAGGTAAAACTGCTTTTATGTTACTATTTATGTAATTCAAGTAAAATGTTAGTTTTTGACTCATTTTTTCAAGCATGTATTTTCATTTCTAATCAATTTGATGGAGTAATTGTACAGGTTGTATGATTGTCGAAAGAATATATTGTTAATGGTAAATTGAGCATCTCTGACTATTATCACGAGCAATGTTACCGCGGGGTTCAAGCTCGCTAAAAAATAAACCCGCCAATGAGCAATGTTATCGCAGGGTTCAAGCTCATTAAAAAGTAAACCTGCCACTGAGCATAGTTTCTAAAGATTCAAGCTCATTAAAAAATGAATCTACCCTCAAGAAATAACCTTTGTGATTGCCTTGCTATCAGTCTTTTGAGCCTTGGTTGTGTTCTTACCGTCACCTCCATTCTTTTGGCTGATCATACACTTCCACTTGATTGTTTACCCTTTTGAGGAATAGTTGCGATGAGTGATTCTGTTAGCCACCCTGTTTACACTGCCGTGATTGAGAAGTTCCAAACTTACCAAGAACCAGTTGTTACCCGAAAACATTACTCATTCCTAAAAAATGAGTCTCTTTTAAGTTCTTTTTAGACTCGTAAAATATGAAAAGATTACTGAGCTGCTGGCTTTCTAGCTCTTTAAAGTAAGGGGAAGCACCATCCCTCCTCTACATTTTAATATTTTTAGACCTGAGCGATCATTCCACAAAAAGATCTAGCGCTTGTCTTTTTCAGCTTGCTAAAGCTATTGAAAAGTCATCTCTTTCGTATTGTTTTATACTTTTTCGGACTTAAGGGATTATGCCACAAAAAAGGATTGCTAGAGTTTCCTTTTCATCCCTTTTCAAACTCTCTAACACATGAAAAGGACCGAGTTATCTTTTTTTTTAAACTCGTTAAAACAATAGCGACAAACTTGTCCATTTGGACAAGAGTGAGTTTCACTGTCGCTAGGATCGCTAAAACATAGCGACAGGTTTGCCCGAAGGGAAAATTATAGAACAAACATATGTTATCCTCCTCAAGCTTGAAAAAAATAAAGAGGTACTAGCCAGCAATGACTAGGGAAAAAAGGGAAGAAAACTTGAAGAACTCCATTGGTAGCAGGTCGCTCTTGAACATGACACTTACACTCCATCACCATGATTGAGTCGGGTTGGGTTATTCCGTTCACCGGTCACATCACCATTGGTCCTCAGTACCATCCATTTTTGGGGTTAAAGCTACCAATCCATCTCAGTGTCACCGATATGTTCAAGAGAATTCATTTAGAGAATTCGTCACCCAGCTAATGCCTCATCCACTGCAATACCTTCACTCTCTATTTTTCATAACTGCCATTCTTGAACCTTGTATCATCAGATCATTTTCACCTCCAGAAAATCATTTGGTTTATTTCTTGTCGTAGATGTGGGATTCATCAAGGCCCTCCTACAACGGGTCACTTCTTGTTGACATCAGCTCATTATCCAAGAAGTTGACTTAGGAACAACCCTTTCAGTACTTTGAAGCTTGCATGCCTTAATGGCAAGTTTCTCACTTCTGGCGATAGGTTTACATCAATGGCCTTCGACCGAAAGATTTTGCGTGGTGTTCGATATCAACTCATATATTCACACCACGTGAATTATATTGTAGTACCTTGAGGGTTATTATCATTATTGGTGATTCCTCTCACGCCTGTTAACTGCTTACATCATTGGCTGGTAATCAGGCGATGTCTTTCCATGTTCGACTTCAAAACATCTTTTCACATGGATCAACTTGTACATCGGGGGAAGATTGAACGAGTTTGAAGACCTCGGATCTAGTTTCATCCATTCGGGCTGAAATATATTCAGGAAAATAAAGACATCAAATATACACCATAGCTACACAGATGATCATCCAAGCTAAGGGATGATGGCTCTACAAGAATCACCAGTCTGCAACAGTGGACGATTGTCTGTACTATGTACATGAAAATGAAATTATAAAGCTGAGCATGGGAATGCCTGCCATAGCTAGATCATGAAAATAAATGAAGATAATGTATTGTATTGTATTTTATATAGGTCATCTTCCAGTTCGAAAAACCTCGGATCCTCATGATAAAGCATTTTACCTGACATCAGAAGATTTACAATATCATGCTTTAGGGGGAAACTTCTATAGACATATTTGGGCACTGCAACCCCAATCACATATGTCAATAAACCAAGGGCTCTTATACCCCTAAAAGTGTTTTTTCACACCCTAAAGGATCATGGTCAACTAATTACATCATTTCCCAGAAGTTCCACCTTAAAAACCACTCAGAACTGGCCAAAACTAGACCATACAGACTGCTCCATGCTTAGGGTGTGATGCATACTGGCTGCTACACTAGCCAGGTGTGATGCATATTGAAAGAGCCTTCTATGGGGTGTGATGGGTGAGAGTAGACAAATGGCAGAAGTAGTTTTCTAAGTGGAAACCCAGGGAATCTTCTAGAAACTTCTCCTATGACACTTGCCTCTCTAAATTCACCCAGGGATGAGTAAGAGATCATGAAATATCCAAGTGGAACCAAGAACTATCAGTGAAATGACACTACTAAAAAACCCAGAAGCTGACTCTCCCCTCTGCAAATATCTATAAATGGATCCCTCATCACAGAGATTTGGAGGCTACAATTTTGTAATTTGCAAGGAAGTGTTGTTGGTTTCTCTTTGAGACATTGCATTGTTGGGTGATCTTGTTTTTCATAAGGTGAAGAGGGCTTTCATGCTGGGAGGATGATGCAAGATTAGATAGTTGGGTTGTAATCCTCTCTTCTACTTCTACTATCAATAAAGTTATCTGAGTTTTCCTCCATATACTTGTATATTTGTGAATGCAATTGTATGGTTAATGTACTTCTGATTTTGCATTGTTTATGGTATTATAGATCTCTATGATTTGATGGTGTTCTGTTGCTTTGCCTCTACAAGTGTTCTTTAAAGCAGGACAAGTGGGAAAGGAGTGGCAAGCTCTATCAAAGGAGAGAGGAAACAAGCAAGGAGCCAAGCGAAAGATTTAGGTTGGTGCTCTCTGCTTCTCTCTTATCTGTCATACATAAAGCAAAACATAAGTTACTTTGAATTGTTTGTTTCTAAGATAGCTACCCATCTTAGTGGGACTAGCAGATCAAATAGACACTAGTTTTCTTGGAAACAGGGGGCTGTCAGAGTGTATTTGTAGGAGTTGTAGGTGCGTCCTCCTTGGGCTGGTACCCTTTCAACTAGCCTCGCAATCGGAACAATGACAGCAGAACAGATGTTGCGTGCTGGGGTGAAAAATATCGTAGTGCTACCAGAAGGGGCAGTAGTGACAACAAAAGAGGCTGACAGGCCTATGGTAGGAATTCTGAAGGGTCTTAGCATCAACATGGCTACACTCCCGCGGGAGACCTTATACATTCTGCAGGATGGGATAACTGCAGAACTATGGGCTAGGGGGAGCTGCAACCTACAAGTCGTCAGCAAGCAGAAAATCAACATGGAATAGTTGAGCTTACAGCACGACAAAGTGGTGTCACAAAATCAACAGTTGGTACAAGTAGTAGATGAAGCTTTCCAAAGCATCCTGGAATTAGCCATCCTAGTAGACACACCAGCAGAGGTACGCATCCATAGGCTAGGAGCAGGGGTGCGCGAGGTGCAGGAGGAAATGACAAAGGTTTAGTTGGAACTGGACCTTCAGATCATTGAGCTACGAATAAAGGCACAACCGTCCAGCCCTCCAGAAGTCAAATAACAGCACACTAACGCTATTACACGAGACTGGATGATATTGGTAGTGTAGTGTGAGACTGCACCAGCATGTTGGAAGAGTCATTTGAGGTCCTCACAAATCTACAGGAGGACCCCAACATCCAGCGCTTAGAGACAGAGGCGCGAGAACTCCAATAGAAATATGACAATGTCAAAGGAATTTTGCAAATGGTGGCCCTCACTCAGAGGCTCGTGCGGATGCGATAGGTGAAAGATCTGAAAGAACAAGTGGGTGCGGCACGACACAAGGAAGCACTCCTGAAGGCATGCATTCAGCCTTGGATAGACAAGGCCTTCACCATCACAACCGAAATTGAAGGCAAGCTCGCACACATGGAGGGGATATAGGCACAGATGGAAAGAAGCACTTCCGACACCGCGGTCTCGGAACAACGTATGCAGCAGATCTAGCAGGTAGCAGCTCAGTGTGCTATCGACCTTGTAGCAGTTTGAGCAGAGCTGGAAGGAATCCATGCAAATATCTTTACACCGATAGAGTGACTTTAGGGTGAGTCACGATGTGTGTGTTGGGGGTCTTTTGGGCATGGAATCCCACCAAGGCATGTTTTGGGGCTTAAAGCCTAAGTTTTGACCAAATATTTTTGTAAAAACTCCACGAATTGTGTGCGCAGAGTGTGAAATTATGATAGAGTCATAGGGTTGTCCACCCTCATTTCATAATGTAATGTCAGCTTAATAGACCTACCCATGGTCTACGAACCATGGGATTGTATAAATAGAGTGAGGCTCTAAGTGTAGAAAAAATATAGAAGAGCATGAGAAGTTTAAGTGATTTAGTAAAAGTGTAAAAGGTGCCTTTGGGTGGTAGAGTAGGGGAAGGCTCTGCAACTGAGTGCACAGAGGCCAATTAATCCGCAGCTTAGTGCGTGGACCCTTGTAGCTAAGTGCGCAAGGCAGGTTGAGTCTGTAACCATTGGAAGAATCAATAAAGAGAAGTTTACCATATTTATGTGCATCTTTTCCTGTGTTAAGATATGATTGAGTATAATTTGCAAGTATATTGTTAATTTGTTGTGCGAACTTAAATGAATGTTTTGCATACCTAATTATAACGTAAGACATCCAAGTACGCAAAGGTAATTAACTGGTATAGCAAGATAAGTAAGATGTCGGGTAATAGCACAGAGCACTGCTCTAGCAGCGCAAAAGCTCCACAACCCCTGGTTAGGGCTACATGAGAGCAATGTATCAGGGCGTGAGGAACAGGGAAGTGCATGAAGTGACCTGCGTGGGACAAAAAATGGAACCAATCGACCTCTCAGACATCTCAAGGGTGCGAAAACTTGGTTCTAGCACCCTCCCACACTACTTCGAGTGAGACCTCAGTTCGTGCTCCTCGGACTATTGTCGAAAGGGCTAGTAGTATCGGGATTTGTTTGGCTAATTAACTCTGAACCTGGGATAGGCCCCAACAAGGCAACACACATCTAGCAACAAAACCCTAAATTTTCCAAAACCCACCTGAGCCTAGCTATCTAACCTAAAATCCTTTACATCCCAGTCATCTATTGGCTATGATTTCATAGAGAGAGCACTCTCTGTTTTGGTAGGGCTAGCTACCAAACTAAAATATTGGTCGGTGGTTACCTCTGTCAATCTCCTCATCAGCCTGGGACATTGTGGAGGATAATAGAGGGCATGAAAACTAGGGAGTGCCAAGGTGTTCTAGTGAATGTAATGTTCCCAAGTCATGGAAAAATGTAATTCTAGTTGTGAGGTCATGACTACTAAGGTGTGTTAGGGAATGTTAGGGCATGCTAACATGTGCCATATAGTATGAAGACATGTCAAACAATTTAAGATGTGCTAAGTTTTAAGGCATGCCAAGAGGTACAAAGGTGTGACAATGCATGCCGGGGAATGTCAAGGAAATAAAAGGGAGGAACAAGTTAAACTACAAGGAAATGAGCACATAATAAAGTTAATAATTCATCAATTTACCTTTTCCATGAGGGGCATGCTAGGCACACCAACACTAGGTGCCAATAGGTTCCAAGTGCCAAGTGTCAATGCATTCTAAGTGCCAAATATTCCTTCGTTTCTTCTCATCTAGTTTCCAATAATTGTTCTCAAATAACTTTAATATTAAACCATGCCAAATCATACCAAGTAATCTCAACACATGCCAAACATGCTAAGACTTGCCAAGTGCCAACACGTGCCAAGTGCTAATGTGTGTCAAGGAGTGTGATTCATTCTATGAAGTGGCAGAGCATATCGAAGAGTTATAAGGTGTGCTAGAGAGTGCCATTGCACACCGAGGAGTGTTAGGGAGTACTATGACAATAGAAGGGAGCACTAGATCAAAATGCATGAAAGTTAATGAATATGAGGCTGTGTTGGGGAGTGCCATTGAGTGCTAGTTGTCATGCCAAAGAGGGAGTGACAAGGTATGTTAAGTGTGGGTAAGGCATGCCAGGGAATGTCAGGGAATGTCAAGAAGTGTTACAATGTTCTAGGTAGTTTCGGGGTGTGCTAACATGTTCCAAATAGTGCCATGGCATGTCAGGTGCTAAGACATTCTAAGATGTGCACAGTGCTAGAGTATGCCAATATGCTTCAAGGAGTTTCAAGGCATCAAAAGGAATAGCCAAGCTAAAATGCAAGGAAATGAACACATAAGAGTGTTAATAAGTCAGGACTTAATCTTTTTCAAAAGGAGCATGCTAGGCACACTAATAATATGTTCCAATACATGCCAAGTGCTAATGTTTTTCAATGCAATATTATGCCAAGGTGTTCCAGGGCATGCTAGGGACTACAGGGCATGTCAAAACATGATAGGGGAGTGCTATGATATACTAGGGCATGCCAAACTCATGGAAAGATGTTCTAGGTATGTTATAGACATTTTTGGGCACTTCAACCCCAATCTTATATGTCAATAAACTAGGGCTTATCAACCCCTAAAAGAGTTATTTCATACTCTAAAAGAACATGGTCATCTAATTACATCATTCCCCAAAAATTCCACCTGAAAAACTATCTAGAAATGGCCTAAATCGAACCATATTGACTGCTACACTGGCTAGGTGCGATGCATACTGAGTGATACACTACTCAGGTGCAATGGATACTAATTAGGCCTTCTATAGGGTGCGATGGGTGAGGATGGAAAAATTTCCGAGACACTTTGCTAGGTGGTTGCTCATGGAATCTTCTAGAAACATCTGCTATGACACTTGCCTCTTTGAATTCAACCAGGGATGAGTAAGAGATCTAAGAAATCTCCAAGTGGAACCAAATGTAACAAGTGGAATGACACTAATCAAAACCCTAGAGATGACTCACACCCTTGCACATAACTATAAAAAGATCCCTCATCTAAGAGATCTAGAGGCTGGAATATTGTGAATTGCAAGGAAGTGCTAATAGTTTGTATTTGAGGAAAGAGAATTGTATTGTTGGTGTGATCTTGCTATTTAATGAGATGAAGAGGGATTGATGCCGGGAGGATGATGCTGGATCAGAAAACAGGGTTGTAATTATCCCTTCTATTTAATAAAGTTCTTCAAGTTTTCTTCCATATGATTGTGCAATTGTGAATGTTATCATTTGTGAATGCTATTATATGTTCATTATATATCTCATTCAGTAATGCTTATGTTGTAATAGATCAAGATGCTTTGATGGTTCTTTGTTACTGTGTTTCTACAGGTACTCTCCAAGCAGGATAAGTACGGGGAGGAGTTGCATGCTCTATCAAGGGGGAGAGAGATCAAACAAGGGATTAAGCGGAAGTTACAGGTTGGTTCCTTTATCTTTCTATTATTTATTACACATAGAAGAAATCATGAATTGCTTTAAACTGTTGTTTCTAGGGTAGCTGCCAAGCCTAGAGGGCTAGTCATTCGAAAAGACACTAGTTTTCCCTTAAACAAATTGATGACTCCACTGGGGACGAATAGATGTTTGTTTGTTTTTATTGTTTTTTTTATAAACTATAGACAGAGCCTAAAGTCATCCAGGTAGCCTTCGAACTACTCTTGCTCTGCAATTGCATAGTAGATGAATGCTTCTTCAGTCAATCTCTGGTTTAGTTTATGAATTAAACATTTGACTTACAAGCATTCTATATGCCCTTTTGGTAGCTCAGTAACCTCTCAAGACATTCCTCTGTACTTTTCTCTTTACTCTCCATCATAGATCATCTTAACTCACTAAAAGCAACTGCACATATGAGCCAAAACCCACTTCAGTTGCGCTCCCTGGCCCATCGCACTATTTGTCACTATAAACCAGTGTGCATCACACCTCCTGAGTGTGTAAAGTGAGATGCATCCCTATTTCTGTGAAGCCCAGGTGCGATGACTGACTGAACCTATTTCCCAGAAATTGGTGGTTTTTGTCCTTGTTTTCAATTTTGTTTAGTTGTTTTTGCTGCTTATGAACAATGCCTCATTACTGAAACCTCCTTGCATCACATAGATCAGCCTCCCTTAGATTAGGATTGGTAAATTTTTTTATGTATTTGTTCATAATTTACAATCCTTTGTCGAAAAGTTGCCTAAATCGATATGCGCTTTGATACAAAAAGTGTCGTAACTGTAGTTTTGTGTCGAAAAGAGAAGTGTCGTGGATTCTTCCTTTCTGGGAGAGTCGATTGAACTTTCATCATGTATTTGGTTTTATTTGTTGATATTCGAAGTGTCGAAAGAATTTTTTATTCAAAATTGAAAATTGTCGTTTAGTCTTCCTTTCTCTTTTGAAGAAGAAATTGTCGAAAATGTCATTTTGAAAGAAATATTTCAGATCTTTGTTGCATTCAATTTTCCTTTTTGGCATTTTTACATTAAGGAGAATGAAAAACAAATACATGCATTTGAATTTACATTTAGTTTGTGTGTGAAATATGATTTAGGAAAATGCACGTGTGTGCTTTTTGCTCCTTGTTTGAAAGAATTGTAATCTTCTTTCCTTAGTAGCTTGGATTTTCATTGCTCAAAATAAACAACGATTGTTTATCATTGTAGATTGCATTTTAGGAATTTCAAATCATCATCACACGGTGAACCATTGAAAGACAAACTTTAAACAAGATCAAATCTAAAATAAATTTCAATGAACCTAACAATGCTTTGGAACTTTATGCAACACATCTAGAGGTCTAGGCTAGAGATGTGTTCCGACATCGTAAAAACTAGTAACTATCGTTTTCATTGAAGGTTGGGTGATTCCTCCTCCTTGATACGACAAGTACTAGCATGGACTTGTTCTCCTCGTACCGCCGCGTATATATTGGGAGACCACAATAGGATTATATCCTTTATCCCTAGGAAGTTGAGTCTGCCGCCTTTATTGATTGGAATGCACTGAACACAACATTTGGGAAGATTGACTGTCGTACATAAGTCCTTGGTAATTTCTCTTTAATTTATCACCAAGGTGTATATTGTAGTTTTGTGATTGGTTTGGTAATCCCTCTATCTAGATTTCCAGAGTAGTCACTTTCATTCCTTTTTTACTCTTTAAAAGAAAAGGTCCACCTAAGCACTTGTCACTTAAGGCTCATTAAAAATTGAAGGAGACTAGAGTCATCTTTAGCTTTTTCTCGACTCTTAAAAACTGAAAAATAAAAGGTGTGTCAAAGCATCATTAAAATTAATTGAATTCTAAATAACATATCTATTCCTTAGTTGATCTTAGGTTGAGATATATGAAGACAAATCTAGGGACCACCAATCAGGGAATCCCTTTCGAGGGGAATCCTAGTCCTTTTTCTTCTTGGGAAAATATTGGTGCTCCTTATATGGCTACATTGTCCCTTCTAGGAATTACCATTGGCCTGCCAGTATGGTTGTTCTCAACCTCTATGGTTCAAAATGTCGTGATTCCTCCACAATCAAGTACACCTCCAGTTGATCCTGAAGTTGACCCTCCACCTTCTTCCTCGTTTGTTTCTCCCTCCCCTTCTTCCTCTTCACTTGGTGAAAGTAGTGATACTAGTACCCAGGTGGCTGAGAAGAAGAAGAAGAAACCAATTCAGCAAGGAGGCAACCAAGCAACCATTTCTTTGGATGCAACATCTGATGAAAATCCATCCGTTAAGCCTCACAAAGTCAAATATCCGTGCATAATTTGTGCGGGAGACCATTTTCATCAAAATTTTCCTTACTTTCCTTGGATCTTGGAAGAATGGTCTTCCCGTTCACACCATCCCATCTCATCAACCTTTAGAGATCATGTTGGTAACACACCATCAACTAGTGATAGTAAAGTTCATGGACAAAAGAGGAAGGTCAAGTTTCCATGTAGGTTATGTGAAGGGAATCACCCCTTTCACCTTTGTCCCTATTTGGATGAAGCCAAAAGAGTGTTTGATAATCGTCCTGCTTCACCGCAGCGACTCCCATCTAGTTACAGGAAACTCTGCCTAAATCCTTCACTAGTTGATGAACCGATTGACCAAAATCAAGTCGGTCAAAACCACTCTCTCTGAAAGTGAATCCTATGAGTCTATACCCAATCCAAATCAATAGGTCGAGGTAACGGTTGACCCGATTTCACCTTCAGCTAATTGTACCTTTCCCGAAGAGAGTGAAAATGATACCATTTGAGTTCTTTTTGTTTCTTCAATTTCAAATGAGCTTGGGGGAAATCCACCTTTTCTATCAAGATAGGAGGAAAATCCTCCTACTCCAGTAACTCAAGGGGTTAATCCTCCTATTTCTACAGTACCCCCTCCAAGTAGTCTAGTTACTTCCTTTGATTGGAATCGGCTGGCAGGATCCTGCCTTCCTTTTTATATGCCTTTCTAGATCATAGTACAAGTTTGTAATATGATTTTATCTGTCCTTATTATAGATGAAGGTGCATCAGTGAGCATCCTTTCCTCAACTGCTTGGCAAGTTCTCAGTTCGCCACCACTTGTGCCTGTTACATAGAATCTGTTGGGTTTTAACAAAGGAACCAGTCGACTATTAGGGATCCTTCCTCAGTTACCTATCACTTTGGGAGGAAAATTTGTTTATCTAAATGTGATGGTAGTCCCAGGACCTTTAGATTACAATTTACTTCTTGGGCGTGACTATGTTTACCACATGGGAGCTATTGTTTGAACACGCTTTCAAGTGATTTTTTTCCCGCATGAAGGCAGGATTGTCACCGTTGACCAGCTTTCATTTCGTAGTCCAAATATGGCTCCTAGTCAACCATCTTCCCTAAATGGTCCTTTTGTACCAATGGTATCATCCCCACCATGGGTTAATTATGTGGCAACTTGTTCCATACCTACATCGACTGACGATCAATTCAGTGATGTTGTACATTATGTATTGGGGACATTGGAACTAGATCTTTCCTTCATGACCTCTTATGGGTTGTGATCAAAGTTGTAGGATAGTTCGTTGTCTTGTGTCAACCTCATTAAAAAATGAAACCAAGGTTCTGAGAAAAGTTCCTTGTCTTGTGTCAAGCTCATTAAAAAATGAAACAAGGACCCCTGGAGCAAAGTTCCATGTCGAGTCTTTGAATAGATCTCGTAAAATTCCAGTTGAGTCTTTCACTTGATCTCGTAAAAGAACCTTCATTCCACCCACCTGATAGCCATGAGTAGTCTACTTAGGTGAATGCAATGAAGCTGGGGGGATGCAAACCAATTCAAGCATACTTTTTCTTTTCAAGCTTGTGTAAAAATGGAACTACATCAAAGCATAGTTTTTTCATTTCAAGCTTGTGTAAAAATGAAACTGAATCGAAGCATAGTTTCCCATGGTTCAAGCTTGTCTAAAAATGAACCCATTTTTCAATTTTATTTTCAAGAATAGTTTTGTCATTTCGAGCTTGTGTAAAAATGAAACTGACTTCAAGCATAGTTTTGTCATTTTGAGCTTGTGTAAAAATGAAACTGACTTCAAGCATAGTTTTGTCGTTTCGAGCTTGTGTAAAAATGAAACTGATTCCAAGCATAGTTTTTTCATTTCAAGCTTGTGTAAACATGAAACCAAAAGAAATCATAGTTCCCCCATGGTTCAAGCTTGTCAAAAAATGAACCCACTGAGCATAGTTCCCCCATGGTTCAAGCTCGTTAAAAAAGGAACCCACCTTCGGTAATTAACCTTTATGATTGCCATTCTATCAACCTTTTGAGCCTTGGTTGTGTACCTCCCATCACCTCCATTCTTTCGGCCGATCATACACTTCCACTTGGTTATTTACCCATTTTGAGGAACAGTTGCGATGAGTGGCCTTGTTAGCCAACCTCTTCACAGAAATCACCATGTTTTGAGAAGTTCCAAGCTTACTCGGAACCAGTCGCTACCCTAGACACCACTCGTTCCTCAAAATCGAGTCTCCTTTAAACCCTTTTCAGACTTATTAAATATGAAAATATTGTCGAGAAATTTACCTTTCCAGCTCATTAAAGTGCTTGGAAGTGTCATCCTTCTTGTATGATTTTAATCTTTTTTGGACATGAGGGATTATCTCACAAAACATTTCGAGTGCTTGTTTTTTTCTGCTCATTAAAGTGATCAAAAAGTCATACCTTGGGTATTATTTTATCCTTTTTTGGACCTAAGGGATTATTTTACAAAAAAGAACTTCTGGAGTTTTCTTTTCATCCCTTTTCAAGCTCTCTAAACATGAAAAATACTGATTTATCCTTGTCATTAAACTCATTAAAACAATAGTGACAAACTTGTCCATTCTAGACAAGAATGAGTTTCATTGTCACTAGACTCGTTAAAACATAGTGACAGGTTTGCCCGAAGGGAAAATTATAGAACAAGCATATGTTATCCTCCTCAAGCTTGACAAAAATAAAGAGGTACTGGTCAGCAATGACTGGGGGAAAAGGGAAAAAACTTGAAGAAATTTATGGTAGCAGGTCGCTCTTGAACATGACACTTTCACTCCATCACCATTATTAAGTCGAGTTGGGTTATTCCGTTCACCGTACATCTAACCATTGGTCCTTCACACCATCCATCTTTTGGGGTTAACGCTACCAATCCATCTCAATGTCACCGACATGTTCAAGAGAAGTCATTCAGTTGAGAAACCACAATCCAGTTAATGCCTCATCCACTGTAATACCTTCAACCTTCATTTTTCTTGACTTCCATTCTTGAACCTTGTGTCGTCAGATCGTTTTCACCTTCAGAAAATCATTTGCTTTGTTTCGTGTCATAGATGTGGGATACATCAAGGCCCTCCTACGACGAGTCACTTCTTATCGACATCAGCTCATTATCCAATAAGTTGACTTATAAAGACCCCTTTCAGTGCTTTGAAGCTTGCATGCCTCAATGGCAAGTTTCTCACTTCCGGCGACAGGTCGACATCAATGGCCTTCAACTGAAATATTTTGCCTAGTGTTCAACATCATATCATATATTCACACCACATGAATTATATTATAGTACCTTGAGGGTCATTACCATTATTGGTGATTCCTCTCGTGCCTGTTAACAACTCACATTATTGGCTGGTAATCAGCAGATGTCTTTCCATCTTCGACTTCAGAACATCTTTTCACATGGATTGACTTGTACATCGGGCGAAGATTGAATGAGTTTGAAGACCATGGATCTAGTTTCATCCATCCAGGCTGCAATATATTCAAGGATATAAAAACATCAAATGTAAAAAGGTGTTGCACAAATGGTCATCCGAAATAAGGATGATGTGTTGGGTTGTGTTATATTCTTTCCACATAGTAAACATGGGGTTTGAGGGGTACCCGTAACCCCACTTTATGGGGTCCGGGGCAGCGCCCCGGAAAATTATGGTTTTGGACGCGATGGTTTTCGGTTCATGGTATTGGATGCTTCAGCATGTATAAATATGTATTGTAACATTGAAAGGAACATAACGAAAAATCAAACTGGTAGTCTCGGTTTTGAGATCCAGTGGGAAATCTCTGTGTATATGTGTTTTATGTGTTATTCTCTCGCATTTTTATTTTTCCTGTGATTTAGAATTCGTATGCAGGTAATTTCTGTATGGGGTTAAAACCTACATTTGGTATCGGAGCTATTTTGGCTTCAAGGGGACGCCTTTG